>JAZKJV010007884.1:0-281117 GCA_037367405.1 Ottelia alismoides | reverse complement strand
TAAGATAATTAACAGGATTAAGTAATCAAGGGGCTACTAAATAAAAAAGTCCTATTCTCGAGAGGAATTGATTTTCTCCCAAACAACACCTCTCTCTCTCTCTAATCAAAATATAAAAATCGAATCGTAGATCAAGCTTCATAGACATGTACTAAGAATTACGGTAGCATAAATGAAAATGTTACAGTTGATGTTTGTGCATTCATGAAAAGATAGGATTTGAAACAAGCTCCATAGACCATGTACTAAGAATTACAGTAGTATAAATGAAAATGTTACAGTTGATGTTTATGCATTCATGAAAAGATAGGATTCGAAACAATGCAATCAAGAGGAAAGTTGGTGTAACTCCAATAAAGATAATTGATAGAAATCCGCTTGAGATCATTTGACCATTTCTAAAGAAAGTTGGCAGATACACATGTTAGAAGATGTAAGATTTGAGATGTTGAGCATATTAAGAGAGAACGAGGAAGGTCCAAGAAGTGTTCGAAGAAGACTATCTAAAGGATCTTGCATGACCCAAAGAGGGATCTGAAGGAAGCACAGGGATCTGAAGGAAGCACAGAATCAATGTAACAAAACCTACTTAATGTGAGAAGGATTTATTGTTGTTGAGGGTTGTATATATAGATCAAGACTATGTTTTGTTTTATGGATGATACCAAATTTTTGTATTAATCTGATGCATGCAAGTCCTCCATCATTACAGATCACAAGATTCAACTATTTTAAGACGAGTTAAGAATTACTTGGACGTTGATCTCTTAAGATCAACAACTTACATATACCAATACTATATATTCCATATTAATTAAATCAAATGATTTTTGATAGCATTTTTTGGGAAAGCCAGGATATTTTGGACGCAATTGCAGAACTATATATCAAATCTCGTCCTCAACAAAAGCAAATTGAACCTTGGGGATGAGAATGGTCATCCCTTGAGGCCTGTTCTTTTGCGAAATAACATCCTTTTATCTGTAATAAGAGGACTTAAACCTGGAATAAAATTATCGCACGAAATACATCATCCATTATGTGTATCTATATCAAAATAAATTATTGAAAAGGATTAGCTGGTAACTGGGTGCCATCAAAATACGAGGGAGTAGATCAAATGATCCATATGACCACTACCTGATGATTACCTATGCACACCATGATGGATGACTAATTTTTAGTTGACAAAAATCAGCTGCTTCGACTTTTTCATAAAAATTCAAGAACCATGATGGCGTGATAAGATCAACAAAGATATTGAATACCTATAGGCAATCTTACATTACCCAAAACAATGTCATCTTTGGCATCTGTAATAGCCAAGGCCATCATACAAAATTAGTAAAAGGGGAAAAAAGGCAGAAAAAGAAAGAAAGTGGTGTATTACACATACAAGTTACAGTCTAGAAAAACTCCTAACAATGCGCAGGCAGGCGTGATCTCGGCTCGCATAACAGTGCAGCAACTGGCTAGCTCAACTAAATTGTAGCCATGGCTCAAAGAAAAGCAAACATTCATACAGAAGCATCATCCTGAAACGATCACTCCTCCTTCAACTGGCTTGAGTACTCAATCCCATTTTCCTGAAGCGGTCAAGGTGGACGACCCCGCTGATGTAGCTGTGCTGAACTGCATGTTGTTCCTTGAGTTCCTCGAGTCGAATTGAGGGTTTCTATGCTGCTCAGGCACCGCAGGGCGCTGGCCTTCCTCTGCTAGTTTCCTAAGTAAGTTTGTTTATAGTTGGAATGAATCTTGTGGCTATCGAGAGAAGGCCAGGAAGCTGCATCGATTAAACAGCACATCCAGCATTAGAAACCAGGACGGTCAAAGATATAGGAACCGTTAAACGATTAAACAAAGATAAACGTACCACGCCATTCTGGAATTCCCGTGTTATGTCTAACTGTACCCAGAGTGCCTTTCCAAGAAGGAAGGCGACAAATATGACGAGCAAATACAATGGATTCCTAAAATGCAATAGCCAATAACTTCAAGACAAATGAAAGCAAGGCCTACGTTGGTGAACATGCATCAATTGTTACCTTAAAAGCGCCATCAGTTCATTAAATCCTAAAATTAAAATCATGGCGAGTGCCCAAAGCGGTGGCATCTGGCTGTTATTGCGTTTGCTTGCTTCCTGCAGATAAAAAGGTGGAAAACAGATGCTTACAAATCAGATCAACACGATAAAATGATAAGCAATTTATTAACAGAGGCACACCAATCTCTATAAACAAAAGATCCTTGACTACTGTCTTTGAAAAACAACAGATACCCTTACAGCTTTCCATATGATATACCTACCATGATAGCAGATTCAAATGGGACAGCATATCAACAAATACCACCGGACAAACACCAAGTTTTTCCTCATTTACTGAGACTTCCAAGTAAATGAGTGTGTCCTAAAAGTGGATCCTCAGCGAGGGCAATTCCACCTTCACCACTACTATGAACATGGGGCGTTAAATCCCACGGTTAAGTCCACAACAGGTTAATAATTGTATAAGCAGAGCCAATGTACATCGATCTAATTGTTAACCGCAAACACTCCTATGAAAAATAATTCAGGACACCCATATGGAAAGCATGCATGATTTGATTACCACAAATGCCTATGATTTTCTTCTCATACAATGAGGCAAGGTCACATCAAAATACTACATATTTTTAGTAGTAAGTCTCAGCCCAGTCATCAAAATACTACATATTTTTAGTAGTAAGTCTCAGCCCAGTCTGTTCAATTTTCTCATAAATATAATCCATGGTGATTCTTACCAAAAAAACTGGTATACACATCCTTGGATATGGTAAGAATTAAAGAATCTGGACTTAAAAGATTTAATATTTTATAAAATTGTGATCACGCATATTGATTGTTCGACCTGCTGAATAACGAGCCGCAATAAATGGAAGCAAAAGATTAAGCTAGCATGCCTGAGCAGCAATTGCTTGTGTTACACTGTACTCTGTCTCTGAATTTAAATTGCCTCCATAAGGATTTGCATTGCACCGGAGTTATTAGTGTTTTGGAAGCTGGAACCTGTTGCCATAAAGGCAAAGAAGAGATTACTTGGCAATATAAAGGTCATTGAAAAGATTCATTGCAAAAAAAAATTCAAAAATTTGTAAACAAGCAGATCACTCAAGTGACAAATAAGAACATCACCCAGGAAATGTTTGCAGAGCTCCATCAAGTAGGGATGCTTTGCTAGAAATTGCACATTTGAGAGCAAACAAGAAGTTGCATGCACTCATGTTATGCATTTAACTGTATTGGGAGAATTCTGAAAATGTTAAAAAAACTCACCTCTTCCCAATAGCTTGAAGCCAGTGGATCTAATGAAATGGATCTATCTGTAGTTTGTTGCTTTTGATGTATCAACAAGGGCGAGTGATAAAGTGTTCTCAATGTTATCCCCAGGACTTTCCAAACGAATTGCGGTCATCACAGCAAGCAGCTTCAGTGACTGAACATTACGAAGAAGATTTTATTTAAAATGAGATCACAGCCTTGCGTGATAAAGCTGAAACAAAGTGCATCAACATGATAAGCCGAAACTTACAGCAGAACGTGCTGTTTGAGTGATGGCCCTTATGTCTTCCTTCCCCGTCCACACTCTTGGCATGGAGTCTGCATCGTGGCTGAATAATGTATTGAACCTGCAAACAACCATGTTGCAACACTCATTTAACAATATGCAAACAACATATCTGGGAAAGAGAAATAAATAATTTTTTTTGGCAAAAACCTGTCTTTCATGCGCATCAAGACCCTTCCAGCCTCTTCTCTTGCCTTTGGATTCAACAACATTGGATGCATAAGCCTCTAGATTCGCAAGCATCTTCTCTTTCGCGACTTCATCAATATCGAAGTCAACTAAGCAGAAGAAAACGCATCCTTGGCTGCCTTTGTCTCTCGTTGAAGAAGTGTCTTAATTGATGACCATGTATCGTCTCCGGCAGTATCTAAAAGGGCTTCTACAGGATCTGCCAGTCCCTTCTTGAGTTGCTCCTGAACTTATTGATCACAAGTCAACAGAAGAACCAAATTTTGCAATAAAAAATCCCCCACACAAGAGTGGTAAAAAAAGAAAATATAAGATGGAATATGCACCCACCTCATACTTTCCAGTAAGCTCAGCTAATTTGGCAGAACGGACGGAGATGACATGTGCATCAATATCACGCTTAAGTTTTCTCACGAACTTTTGATGAGTCCCAGTTGGCCTGTTTGATAGCAGCATCTGCAAAGGCAAATAAGCATCATGAGTATATAAAGAAATTTGCTTCATTCCTTATTCACCACCAGCACCTCCAGGAATAATGTGCATGCTTAACTTATCCATGCAAGCAGAGAAATCAGAATGTCCTCGTCGTTATCAAACTAATGCACTACAGACCACATTTCAATTATTTCAAGCTTTCATATTTGTAAGTAAAATAATGATCTATTATATGGATCCATCTCCACTCAAATTTGAGACTGTCATTTGAAGTCGATCATGACAAGAATCATATGTACCACAGCAATAATAAATCCAGAAGCACGCATAGTTTTGCACCCAGAGCAATGCATCTCCGAAAAAGTATGCATCTTCATACACATCTTAATACATGGAATGTTGATAACTGAATCTTACATGTCAATTGCTTACATCTCAGTCAAAGATAAACAGGCAAAAAGCAGAAATTGTGATTGATATTGATGCATATAAAAATTTAAGAGAGAATTTGACAAGCCTGGTTGAGAACATTTTTAAGGAAAAGAGAGAGGTTGTGACGTCAAGAAGATGCCTACCCTGAACTTCTATATATTTAAGTATAAATAAAACATTTACAAGGGATCAAAATGTCAGTAATCTATTCGCATGCTCAATCACATTTTTCATATGCATTGGCTCCCTTCAGAAGACAGAACCATTCAGCGTAATCCATACATATCATAGCGTAGCAGTTACCCACAATTTGTAGGACTATTACCACTTCCATGAGTGTCCACAGGCTCCAAAAAATACACCACCCACTACCGCAACCCTCTCCATGTTCACCGCAACCCCACACCTCCCTAGCAACAGAGCATCTAAAAATAAATGCTCAGCACTCTTCTATACCGATGTGCATGCAAACATATACAGGAAATCGAGCTCTTATGTCCCCCGTCATAAGACGATTCTTTCGCATCATTCAAATGAAAAACGGGATGTGTAATGGTACCTTTTCAACTCAACAAGTCAGTGAACCGATCCGCAATAAGACTTGATCCCGAATCTCCAACAATAGAAAGCTTTATAGGATTTTCACTCAGTGAAACGTCCATCAACCTAGCAGCAATGATCAACAGATCCATCCATCACCCCACAGGCTGGGAGTGTCTCTAGCAGTAACAAGAAACCCACGAATCGTTGATCTAACACCTCAGTAAGAAAGAGAGGTATCTAGCTACCACTTTCCCAACTGAATTTGACGGAAACTTTTGGGTCTGCTGCCAAAGAGTAATGATGTGAAAGACCCCTCAAAGGACCCTGCTCAGTCCAATCATCTCTCCAAAACTTGAACCCATGGCTATTACCTAAAACATGTCATAAGCAACAGCACATGCGGAAGCACAGAGCAAATCCCCTTGAAGAAGTTGGAATGCAATAAAACACCAGCATCTGTCACCAAGGGATACGGCGAGAACCCCGTAGATAGAGCGAAAAGTCTTGCAAAGCAGATCAACCCTTCTCCCCTAATTCAGGTCACCCACCTCGCCAACAGATTCATTGTCTCCAGATTGCATATCCCGTGTCATCATCCTCCTTTGCCAACACAACAGTTTTCCAACCAACCAGAGGCATCCACCCAATTCCCCAGACGAAGCCTCGAAAAATCATCTCATAATTGCTTCCAGTTTCCCCTTTATCTTAGCAGGCAAGAGGCATGAAGACAGGAAAAACACCGAGATAACTGAGATGATCACCTTCAACAACACTAGGCAACCACCTCTAGACAGGCACACAGCACACCAACTCGTCGATTTCTTCTCTGGCTTCTTAATCACATTCTGCCAGCCAGATTGTCGTAGCCTACCGCCCACCAATGGTAAGCCAAGATACATGATAGGGAGAGCCCCTCTCTGCATCTGCAGGGTATTCTTACAGCGTGTCACCTCCTCTTCGTCCATCCCAAAAGGCACAAAGGCAGACTTAGCATGATTAACCTTCAAAATAGAGACAAATCCCAAAAGCTCAAGAACGATGTCATCCCCTTCGCCGCTACAAAACCCCCTCCATAAAAAAGATAGTATCGTTAGTGTGGGAACCGAAATCTCAGCCGTATGGAACCCTCAAGGAAACCACCCTATGCAACTCTCACCACCATCCTTGTTTAAAGAATTTGTCACCACCACAAAAAGTACGGGTGCAAAGCACCCATGCCTGACGCATGATTGTGGTTTGAAAGAAGCCACCCTCCTATTTGTTGTTCACCAACACCGCATAGCAAGCAATCGTCATGCATCTTTTTTGTTGGACATGCAAGCCTACGGCGAGCCATTATGCAATAAATGTTATTGCAAATATCATTCCCTAATCTGAAATGAAGAATAACTAATTTGCATAATAGGTCCCTTAGTACATTAGGGTTAGGTACCATGGCCATCTTGATGATCATGCAGCTGTTAATTCAATTGTTGAATCATGGAGACTGGTGTTTAGATGAATATCTAAAGAGTTAGATTGAGGAATCATCAAGCACCGTCAAATGATTATTAAGAAATGATCTCCAGCTTGAGTAGGAGATGGCAGTCCTTTCTCTTTCATCTTGATGCAGGTCCTCTGCATAGGAATAAAGATTCAAATGTGTAGATAAGTTAGGTCAAAGAGTTAACCTAACGAGATCGAGATAACCAAAGACCTATGTCGTATGTTGTCACGATATAGAAACGCATCCTCTGACCGGCGACGGATGTGTTACTATATGTCTGAGTATATACATTTGGAAAACCGATAGGTTGATGGCCTAATCAAGGTCAATACACCAGCGCGCTGCTGTGCATAAAAGGACATATAAGTAATACGATCTCTCAAGGGATCATACAGGTTCATTTACTGAACTGAAAAGACATGAGCTCACTCATGAGAAATTGGGATCAAATTCCGTGCATGGTCATCTCTCTTTGAAAGCTTGACTGAATTTGTAGGTTTGATATATACTTTTGGAAACTATATGTTCAATACCTAAGTATGATATATGCTTTTGGAAAGTATATGATTGATATCGACTCCCAATGATCAATGAGAAACTTAATGATAGACCCTGAGGAGACAGTCTAAATAGATCTAAAACTCCAGGTTTATTCTAGGTCTTCCAATATGCAGGATGTACAGGTATTAGGAATACCTGAAGGTGATGTGATCATAAACGAGTGTATAACCATGACGCTTCTATTCCTAGGAAGTGATGAAACGGTTTTAGATTTTAGTGACTCCTCTCAATAGAAAAGTAATCTGATCTTGGTCCAAATGTTGAACAGCGATCTGAATGTGATTCAAATGCAATGAAAAGATTAGATTTACGGTCTTGATTTTATCAAACATTTATGGGAGGTCCGCAAGATCTGGATTTGAGATTTGATCTCAATATCCAATTCATTATGCATGCAACGTACAATTGCCATGTCCTTATCTCCAAGTATCCGCGGAGAAAGCGCATTATTTTGAAAGAGTTCAAGAACAGTTTCATTGTTGATATTATATCTGAACATTGAGCAAATAGATAATTAAATGTGATTTAATTATTGTAAATAATACGAATGTGATTCATATTGTTTGGGCACATGAGAGATGGATAATAAAATGTGATTTAATTATCATGTATAATTGAATGAGATTCGTATTATTTAAATGCATGAGATTTGAGATCTTAGATAATTATATACGATTTAATTATCAAAAATATGAATAATGTGGATAGCACTATCCATATAGTTCATATATATTATAAATGTGATTTATAATATATAACGGAGAGCTATTTTTGTAGAGATATTTCTATGTTTATGTACCTTTTCTACTATTTTATTTTCTTGTATCCATCTTATGTGATTTACCCATAGGTCTTCTCTATATAAGAGAGTCTAGAGTTCTCTGGAATAAACAACATATTCTCTTCTTCCAACATGGTATCAGAGCCCACCTAAACCCTACCCCAAACCCTAGCCACCCACCACCCCCTCTCTCCTCTCGTCGCCCCCGCCCTACCACCCCCTCCCCCCCCCCATCTCCTCTCTCTCGCTGTCGCCTATGGGTTTGAGTTCATAAGTCTACATATGCACTCAAATCCTCAGATGTTTATGTAGACATTTGTTCCTTGGTCTACAAATCCTAGTTCTATATCTCGATAAAATATCAGAAAATAAGGTCAGCATACCCTCCATATGCGCTTTCAAAGGTCCAGCGCTCATTGTCAAGATGGATGGGAAGAACTATGAGCTATGGGCTATGCAGTTCATGAGTCTCATAAAGTCAAATGGTAAGAAGCGCATTCTTACGGAAGACGAGCCGGCAGAGAAAACTGAGGTTTATGCCTCCTGGGAGGCCGATGATTCCTACGCCAAAGTCTGGCTTTCAGGTACACTGACAAAAGAGATTGCTAATGATGTACTCCATCAGCCCGTTACTGATGCGGATCGATTCCGGCGTCGACGATAAGAATTAAAACAAATTGGCGGGCGAATATCAGTGGAGAAAAGGAGGGGTCGAGAAGAAGAACTTGTCGGTAACGAGGGGTTTTGGAGAACGAGAACCGCGGAGATCGCGTGGAGGGAGAAGGGAGAGAAAGGGATAAAATGAGATAAACTCAATTTTGAATTCATCTTGAACTTCCTCAAAACAATGGACTACCCTCTCTTTATATAGGAGAGAGGGGTTTACAAAAATAGTAAACTAAA
Organism: Ottelia alismoides; assembly: GCA_037367405.1. Lineage (NCBI taxonomy): Eukaryota > Viridiplantae > Streptophyta > Magnoliopsida > Alismatales > Hydrocharitaceae > Ottelia > Ottelia alismoides. The sequence goes on along the minus strand of JAZKJV010007884.1, from coordinate 272,182 downwards.
TTAATTGACAACCGACTTGCCTAATTGGACTCTAACAAATTCAAATGGACCTCTATTTACTCTAATTAGACTCTAATTAATTAATTGACCAACAATTACAATTAAAATCTACGAAATAAACGTTGAGACCACAAGCGATCTCAATTATTTAATTAGACCATTACGACCGCTAAAAACGTAAATAAAATTGACTACTAATTAATTAAATAAATGTGGCCCTATAATTTGGGGTCACGTTGCATCAACTCTCCGCCGCTTTAAAAAATTCGTCTCCCGACGAATTGCTCGAAGTAGGGGCGTCGTCGGAGAATTCGTCCTTGAGTTGTAGCTTTAATCTCCCCCAATGCGATCATTTTCCACGTTACGTTTGTAGTTTTTTCCAATTGAGGGGCATCTCTGCAATTTTCGTACCCCTTCAAATTTCATCACATTCCTCCTGCCTTGGACCTTCCTGCAAATATGAGTTCTGGGGAATTTTATTTTGTAAATGTTCCCAATTATCTTCCAATCCCACATTCTGCGGGACTCGCGTTGCGGAATTGATGTAACTCCCGTTAGGGCACGCCCAAGCTCGTCGCATATAGAGCGCGGCCGGGGGCGACGTCTTCTCGGCTGCGGCCGGGGCTTGCGCAGCTCCGAGGGGAGGCGAGGATCGACCGGGATTTCGCGCGAGAGGCGCGGCGCTGTGGGGCGGCGGGGGTCGACCGGAGAGTCGCACGGGAGGCGCGGCACTGTGGGGGGACTGCGGCGCTCCGGGGAGTCGCGCGGGAGGCGCGGCACTGTGGGGGGACTACGGCGCTGTGGGTGGCACGCAGGGAGGGGTAGCGGGCCTGGAATGGCGAATTGTGCGTGGGAGGGTTCGCAGGACGATGAGGGGGGGTGGCGTCGGGTGGAATGGAGAGGGTATGGGGCGGTGGGCTGGTGAATCGCGGGGGAGGAGAGGGTCCCGTGGGGGCAGGGGAGAGATGGCGAGAGGAATAGGGAGGAGTAGGGAAGGGAGGGATTTTTGGCGGGGTGTTGAGGGTCGCGGGAGGGACCGCTGGTTGCACGGAGGTGGCACCGAGAGGTGGTGGCGGGGAGGGGGAAGTCGTTGGCGGCGTGTGGGTTGGGACGGGAGAGGCCGGGGGTGTGGGGATGTCGTCGGGAACCTGCGGAAGGGTCGTAGATGGTGCCGGAGTCGTTTCCGGTGGCGTTTGCAGGTCTGAAATCGCCTGGACAGCCACTGTTTCGTCGCTTTTTCCTTCTAAAATGGTCTGGACAGCAGCGGATTCTTCGTGGACAGCGAGCGTTTCGTCGTGGCCGGCGAGATCTTCGTCGGTTAGAGCGTCCAACCATGCGTGCACCTTGATGCATGATATAAGTCGCTGATGGAACTTCTTTGAACGATACGGATCATGAGATGGGCGGCGGAGACCGAACTTCGAACACCAATAGTCGACAGGATCGTCGAATCGTAGGAACGATTCGACATCCATGCTCAGATACCAAATGATGCGGATCGATTCCGGCGTCGACGATAAGAATTAAAACAAATTGGCGGGTGAATATCAGTGGAGAAAAGGAGGGGTCGAGAAGAACTCGTCGGTAACGAGGGGTTTTGGAGAACGAGAACCGCGGAGATCGCGTGGAGGGAGAAGGGAGAGAGAGGGATAAAATGAGATAAACTCAATTTTTAATTCATCTTGAACTTCCTCAAAACAATGGACTACCCTCTCTTTATATAGGAGAGAGGGGTTTACAAAAATAGTAAACTAAATTAATTGACAGCCGACTTGCCTAATTGGACTCTAACAAATTCAAATGGACCTCTAATTACTCTAATTAATTAATTGACCAACAATTACAATTAAAATCTACGAAATAAACGTTGAGACCACAGGCGATCTCAATTATTTAATTAGACCATTACGACCGCTAAAAACGTAAATAAAATTGACTACTAATTAATTAAATAAATGTGGCCCTATAATTTGGGGTCACGCTGCATCAGTTACTAAGGCGATGTGGGAAATCCTTGCAGCAACATACTCGCAGGTGCGAAACGAGACCAAGATCCATCAACTCCAACATGACATTTTTACTGTCAAGCAGAACGGACGGCCTCTTCATCCGTTGTATACATCTTTGCGAGGGATGTTTGAGAATCTCTACAGCATCGTTCCCCTTACAGCGACTCCCGAGCAGCAAAAGACTTTTCGGAATGCTACCATGGTGAGGGCCTTACTCGCGGCACTTGACCCTGAATATGATGATGCTCGCTCGCAGATTCTTGCAGATGCTACTATTCCTCCAATGGAGGAAGTGTACCGCATGCTTAGCCAAATTACGTTCCCGTCTACTTCTACTCCTTAACCTCCTTCGGCGATGGCAACCTCCCGAGGCAGAGGAGTCTCGTCTTCGTTCCGTGGTCGTGGACCTCATGGTAGAGGCGGCCGCATCTGCCAGCCCTGCACATTCTGTCATCGCCCAGGTCACACGGAGGATACATGCTATTCTAAGCATGGTTTTCCGGCATCGGTGCATGTAGCCGACCACGTTGCATCTCCACCGGCATCTGCTTCAAATCAGAGGTTTAAGGAACTTGCTGCCCGATTGCGAGATATCATACCTCCTGTCTCTACAGAATCTCCAAGAGGCAACTCGGACATAGCTGCTTCAACCTCTGCCAGTACGTCAGCCACTGCTAGCATCTCAAGTAGTGCTTATGCCTTTACTTCCTGTCATGGATCTGACGTTTCAGAATGGATTATGGACTCCGGTGCGACACATCATCTTTGTCGAGACAAAGATAAACTTGCATCCTACAGGGAAGTTCCACCAGGGCGATCTGTAGTGATAGCAGATGGGACCCATTCCCCCATCATTGGACAGGGGGAGATCAGTTTGACGCCTTCTATGCCTCTACAGAATGTGTTGTATGCTCCAGATTTTTCGATGAATTTATTATCTATCAGTTAGATTACGAAGGATTTGCACTGTCGCGCTATTTTTGGCACATCGTCTCTTGTTTTTCAGGACATTCTTACATGCAGGGTGATTGGTTGTAGTTGTGAGCAGGATGGTCTTTATCGTCTGATTCGAACTCCCTATGTTGACGTCTCCTCTCAGTCAAGCGGACCAGTCTCTCCATTTACATGGCATCTACGCTTTGGCCATCTCCCTCTTTAGAAGATGCGTCATATCTTGCCGCAGATTTCATCGGGTTCTTTTAAGTGTGAAGCATGTCAGTTGGGAAAGCATCACAGATATGCTTTCCCTAGTCGTCAGTCTAGGAGCAGTAGCACCCCTTTTGAATTATTTCATGTTGACATTTGGAGTCTGAGTCATGTTCCTGATCACCAAGGACAGATTTTATCTAGTTGTTGTTGATGACTTTTCTCTGTTGTCATGGGCGTTTTTGTTGAAGAATAAATCTGAAGAAGGGGATGTGATCAAAAATCTTTAAAATTAAGTGCAGAATGTTTTTTCTTCTACTGTAAAATTTGTGCGCAAGGATAATGCTTTGGAATTCTTTACTCGTGCTCTTTCACATTTCTTCTCGTCTCGAGGCATTATCCATCAAACAACTTGTGCTTACACGTCTCAACAGAATGGCGTTGCAGAGAGAAAGCATCGTCATCTTCTTAATATCACTCGACTCTACTTATCCAGAGTCGTGCTCCCAATTTCTTTTGGGGTGATACAATCCTTACGGCATGTTATATGGTGAATCGTATGCCATCCTCTGTCTTAGGTGAGAGAGTTCCTCTTTCCGTTGTTTTTCCTGACAAGGAATTATTCTCACTTACTACTCGTGTTTTTGGCTCTGTTGCCTTCGTTCACCAGCTGACTCCGGGACTTGACAAGCTCACACCTAGGGCTGTCAAGTGTGTGTTTGTCGGGTACTCTCGGACTCAGAAGAGTTACCGATGCTATAACCCTTTGAGCAGAAAATATTATGCCAGTGCCGTTGTCACCTTCTTTGAGTCTTTGATGTATTTCTCTCCTATAGGTGACAGGTTGGCTTCATCTACATCTGATGATGAGATTTATGTGCCATCTCCTCCTCTGCGTCCGTCTTTTCCCATACCAGTTCATGTTGTTCCACCACTACCTCCACAACCACATGTTTCACCTTTATTGAAATTCTATACCCGTCGATCTGTCCCTGCTCATGATACTTGTCAATCATCCAACATGCCTTAGGTTTGTCCAGATAATATTACTAATGATGGGTCTGAAAATGTGCCAGTGCAGGGATCTTTGCAGGAGACTAACAAACCAACGAGTACTATTTCTGATGATCTGGATATACCTATTGCCTTATGGAAGCAGAAGCGTACATGTGCATCATATCTGGTTGCTTCACAAGTTTCCTTCCATCATCTCACAGGGAACATTTAGAGGTTTGTTGTGGCCCTATCTACCATGGAAATACCACAAAATTATCAGGACGCCTTGAAGGTTAGTTGCTAGCGTTCAGCCATGGAGGAGGAAATGGTTGCTCTGCAGTCGCTTGATACATGAATCTTGATTTCTGCTCCCCCAAGAGCATATGTTGTCAGTTGTAAATGGGTATTTACTGCCAAATATCATGCATATGATGGCCTTGACCGTTACAAGGCAAGGCTAGTGGCACGAGGGTTCACTCATATATACGGCGTGGATTATATGAACACATTCTCTCCAGTCGCGCGTCACTGGACTCTACGTGTCCTTTCAGTTGATGTGGTACGTGATTGGCTCTTGTTTCAGCTTGATGTTAAGAATGCCTTTTTGTATGGAGATCTGCAGAAAGAAGTCTACATGCAGCAGCCTCCGGGGTTTGCTACTGAGGGGAAGAGTCAGATGGTGTGTAGATTTCACAAGATAATATACGACCTTAAACAAAGCTCGCGGGCGTGGTTTCAAAAGCTTTCTGACCTAATTGAAAGGCAAGGGTTCAAAAGATCAAAAGCAGATCATTCTTTGTTTGTCGGAGGACTCCCAGAAGTATTGTTGTTATCATGGTGTATGTTGATGTTATACTTGTTATGGGAGATGATATGCAGGGAATAAAGATGGTAAAAGCATTCTGGGCCATTAGTTTGTTACTAAGGATCTTGACACCCTAAGATATTTTCTGGGGTTGGAATTTACTAGGAATCCGCAGGGTCTTGTGATGACCCGAAGGAATTATATTACAGACATGCTTGTTGAGACGGGCATGATCGGGTGTTGACCCTCGACTACTCCTATGGATCCTAGCATGAAGCTATATGATGATGATACAGATGAAGTTGACAGGAGAAGATATAAAGAGATGGTGGGAAAGCTTCTCTATATTACTATCAATAGACCTGATATCTCTTCTGCAATGAGTCAGGTGAGTCAGTTCATGGAACAGCCCAGGCCCCAGACAAGTACATATGGATGTCATATACATGATATTGAGATATCTAAAGTCGTCTCCATGTGCAAGACTATTGTTCAGGAAAGAAACAAACATTTCTGTTTCTGCATGTGCTGATGCAGACTATACAGGATGCCCCAAGGATCGGAAGTCTACTTCAGGTTTTGCAGTATTTGTTGGTAGTTCTTTGATTTCTTGGAGAAGCAAGAAACAAACAATGGTGGCAAGATTTAGTGCTGAATCTAAGTATAGGCCATGGCACAAGCAAGTAATGGTTTCAGATTTCGCGAAATTTCGACGAAATTTCGTCGAAATTTCGATTTCGACAAGGAACCGAAATTTCGAGCGAAATGGCGATATGAGTGCAGTTATCGGTCATTTCTTCACAAATGTTGTTCGATACGGGCGAAATGTCGTCGAAATTTCATCGAAATTTCAACGAAAATCGTATCGACATGGTATCGATACGATATCCGAAACCGATATTTAAACCCTTGGCAAGTACAGAGATGATGTGGGTTCGAGCTGTGTTAGAAGATTTGCATATAGATGTACCTCCACCCGTGCAGTTATAATGTGATAATCAAGCAGCACTATTCATTGCTAATAATCATGCATTTCATAAAAGAACAAAGCATATTGAGGTAGACTGCCACTATACTAGAGATATGATTCAAAAGGGCTTGATTTCTACATCTCATATCAGTTCAGGAGAGCAGACTGCCAACATTTTTTACCAAGCCATTGCTCATTCCAGAAGTGTTCTTCCAAGCTGAGCATGATTAACATCTATTCTCCATCTTAAGGGGGAGTGTAGAGATATTTCTATATTCTATGTACCTTTTCTGCTATTTTTATTTTCTTCTTATGTAATTTACCCATAGGCCTTCTCTATATAAGAGAGCCTAGGGTTCTCTGGAATAAACATCGGATACTCTTCTTCCAATAATTTGTAAATAACATTTACAATTTAAATGTTGATGTGAATAGGATTACATTGGACAATTTATTGAAAATGTAATTTACATTTTATTTTGGATTGTGAATGTGATTCACAAATTTCCAATGGCATGATTGCAATATTCACAAAATAAATTGGATTTATTTTTGTGAGATAATTTACAACAAATGTTGTAAATATTGGAATTTTCATGGGATAATGCAATCTTATGAATTATAAGGAGATAGCCACCTTCCTTAAAGGAAAGGCGGCCAGCCACCAACTCCTTTTAGGAATGGGTGGTCGCCCCCCCCCTCCCCAACATATGGAAGGAGGCTAGCCTCCTTCCTATTATCTCCATGGATAATTGATTTAATTTGAAATTAATTTATAATGATTATTTTTCAATATATATTAAATTTAATAAAATTAATTGTTGTGTTTTTACAACAAAATCATGGCCATTGAAAGAAACACAAATGAATCTCATCCATTGATTTTTTGTTGTCCATAGATTGGGATCCATGGACTCTCAAAATATTTTATAAGAAGAGGCAACCCTAGCTCTTCTTTACACGATTGTAATATGCTCTCTCCCTCTCTCTCTCTCTACACGCCGTCTCTCTCTCTCTCTCTCATTGAGGTTGTCCATTATGGAGCCCTATAGAGAGTCGCCATCATCGACGCATCGTCGTTATCCTACTGGATCATTTGCTCGTGGATCTCTGTCTCCTTTGATGCGATCAGGAGATTCGCCGCTTGGATCATCAACATGGATTGTGAGGAGCACGTGTTTCATCAACGCACTCGCAATCGTCTCCTCCGTTGGATCGGACTTGAGACAGGAGGTTTCTTCGTTTAGAGACTCGATCGCAACCACGCTTCAAGAAGTAAACCTATTACATGTTTGTGGTTTAGATGAAACGATCCGAGAAGTGTTCTTTGATCATATGGTTTCATCGTTCAAAAATTTTAAATTCTGCTTCCCCGAGCATCTAGTACGACTAGTCGCTCCCGATCGCATATAATGCGACCCTCACGCTTCCATGATGCGCTTTAAGGATTTTCTCATGTCCTTCACTTTTCATCCAGGCGATCCACTCGCTTAGAAAACCCCTAAGGTGTAGGGACGACCAAACGAACTGCCAATACACATGACCATAAGCCTTCAAAAAATCTACCTTCCGAAGATCACCTTTGGTCCTCTTCCTGCATCACCCTCCATGATTTCAAACAGCTACACTACCCCATACATCATATGATGCCCCAGGATGAAAGTCGTCTGAGTAGGACCCATAATCGAGCCAAGCATCTCTCCCATTTTTTTGGCAAACGCCTTCATCACAATCAGCTTTAGTTGAGAAAATGTAGATATTTATTATATGGAATAAATTGCACATTAAAACAGTGAATTTATATTATTCGATTGAGGTCAAGATGACTACCCTATTTGAGGAAAGACTCTCATGGGTTTAATCTTATAACGATCTTACTTATTCTTGTGGTACAAATCCTATGTACATGCCCCGCATACATCCAACTCCCTTCTTTAGAAGATGAGAGATTAAGCACAAACTTGCATACTACACAACAAATGGGTCTTGACGAGTTATGCTTGCACAACTAACTCAACCCTTCACCATTCACAACATTACCCCTTAAGTTGGAGCATATGATGCTTAGCTTGTATGAACAGAAAATTCTCACTCAGAGAACACACGACGACATGCCACCTCGATTGGCCATATACCTCTCTTGTTACCAATGACGGATCTCATGCCATGCTAGTTAGTAAGAAGGTTTGAAATATCGATATCGGTATTGTATAAGAAAATATGGAAAGGGATATATCTTGATATATCGTAGATACAAGTAGAAATCTCGAAAATAAAGCAAAAAAATATTTTTTCATGAATTAAGATTATCTTAAGTTCTTAGAATAATAACTAACACACATAAAGGATGTGTATTTAGCATATTAGCACTATATTATTTTACATACTATCTATAAACAAAATGTTTAGCAATATCAAAAAATCAATTAAACAAACAAGAAAATGTGTATTATAACATGTAGATTATAGATAATATCATTCATATGAACTCAAAAAAAAGAGCATCGTTCATAATAACCATAAATATGAAAGAAAGAAGATGGATTAAAAGATTAAAAACTAACATTTTCTACTCGAATTAAAGATAATCAAATACCAATTGGAGTTTGTCCTAGGTATATATCACTAAATTACTAACATTCATTTTATGTGCCTCCAGAAAAAGACAGCGGATCGATTTCCTAGTTTAGCTCACTATCCTCAACCCTCTTGACAAAAGGATCTGTTTAAAGAAGGGGGAATGAAAAGGAGTAAGACTCAATTGTGTGGGATAATGAGTGTTACTGAGGCGTGAAAGATCATCAAAAGGTCAAATGAATATCATCTCTTTAAACTAATGAAGTGAATGGTTGACGAAGGCTTGGGTGAAATCAAACTCTGTAGGTGATGAGCAAAGATCCAAAGCAAAAAGATCTCTCTTACAAGCTAAATATCAAACTCATTCCCCAAATACGTACAAGCCAATGTCATGGACTAGGTTATCGGGGCCACAAACAAACAAGGGTAAAGTTAAAAACAAATGTCTTCATTGAATTCATTGAAGGGACGAAGGATGAGATAATCTCATGGGACCTCGAATAAAGGACATGTTCTACTCGCATGCTCATTTCTCCCATATTGATTAGACTCTTAAGAGTGTCCAATAAAGTTGAGAAAAGATAATAACAAGGGGGAGGGGGCTTTCTCATTTTCTTTGTTCTCTTTCATTTTTTCCTTTTTTTTCCCTTTTATCCCGTTTGACCTCTTTTGGATTACTCTAGTTTTTCATTTCTTCGGTTTTTAGACTAGTTTAACCCTTTCTTTTGGGATTTCAAAATCTACAAATAGAATAAAATAAGGGGAGGATGTGCCACGAAATCCATGAGAAAATGCCAACCCCCCCCCACCAACCTTTGTCTCTATTAGGCACGAATCCGCCAAAGACTTGTTGCCTTAGCACCACTTCTGTGCAAAACTCACAGTTGCCTCTATATGTCGATGATTTCACTATTCATGATGCATTGGCTATGCATCATGAATAAAGATGGTTGTATCTTGTTAATGTCAAGTCATTGCCATAATGTAGTTGTCTCATTGCCTCTATATGTAGTTGTCTCACAATGCAATATCTCAAAGTTTTTGCCGATGCCAATTGTGGTCTATCAGATCTTGTGCATAATCGTCGAGTTAGAATTTACCCCGTGTTGGGTGCAAGCAATGGTCTAGAAGTTGATGTTGAACTGCCTTGTAAGCATGCCACCATCACAGACTCATGCAACCAGATATTGATGCATATCATGCATCTTTATGTCGGCTCGCTATGCAACTTAAACTCATTGCAATCAGCATTTAGTTGCATAGCCTAAGATGCTATGAGACAACCACAATGCTTCTGCAATGTTTCCTAGCAAAGCTGATGAGCTTAGGTTTTTGCTGCGATCACCTAGCCCGCCTTTTGCAATGGCCTTGTACAACCTCACAAGGCTACCATCATATGTCACCTTCTCACACTTGAGTCAGCACACATTCTTTAAGAAACCTCGTGAACTTCAACAAAATTTGAAGAAAAAATATTAATCAAACATAAAATAAATATCTCGACAAAACTGACTTGCTCTAATATCATGTAAAGTGATAATATGATAGAATAACCATAAATCTATATGGTTCAAGATGCCAAGATAACCACCCAATTTCACGAGAGAAGGGCGCTCAAATTTTAAGGAATAGGGGTGATGTCAGATTCCAAAAGTGGAGGAGTTTATTCAAACAAACTCCAATTTAGATATATCAAAAAAATACTCAACGCTCACTTCGATCGTTGAGAGCACTATAGATATATGTAGAATCCGCATAACATTACCACGAAAATAAATAAATTTCAAAACAGCTAGCCATAATATCATCCTACCAATAGACAGTAAGTGTAATTGTATCCGATGACCACTATATAGTAACTAGAAAGAAAAATTACAAAATCATTTTTTAATAGCACAAGCTCCAAAATCATTTTTTTTCGAGCTCCCAGCCAAAAAGAGACTTGGTGACAGATTGGAGGGGTGCAAGGGAAGCTCAAAATTAAAAAAAACATGCTTTAAATGTCTTAAGGATAGAAAAGAGGAAATTGTCACAAACTACAAAATAACGAAGAAGGAAGCAAAGAAAGCTGTAAACGAAACAAATCAAAAGCTTGTGAATTTTTATACAAAAATCTCGACTCTGAGATGGGCCAGAAGGATATATTCAGGTTGGCGAAAGTGAGAGAAAGAAAGACCAAAGATCTTTTTCAAGTGAGATGTGATAAGGATGAGGGAGGTCACGTACTTGTTACTCTGACGGATATAGAGACTAGATGGAAGCAGTATTTCCATAAGCTTTTCATTGGGAAAGGAAATAAAGAGATCACTTTGGGAGAAAGTTACTTGAATCATGCAAGCTATAGACAAATACAAAGAAAGAAGTATATGATGCTTTGAAGGTTATGAGACATGGGAAAGGTGTAGGATTTGATGACATTCCTATAAAAAGTATGGAGAGTTTTAGGTGGGTGTGGTTTGACTTGGCTTACAAATTTATTCAATGTTATTAGGCGAAAGAAATGCCTAAAGATTTAAGGAGAAGCATCGCGGTGCCTCTTTACGAGAACAAAGGAGACATTTAAAATTGTTCAAATTACAGAGGTATCAAGCTGATGAGTTACACTAGGAAAATTTGGGAATGTGTAATCGAAAGAAGGTTGATTCAAGTTTCAAAAGTAAAAGAAAATTAATTCGGATTCATGACAAGTCGCTCAACTATTGAAGCTATCCACTTGTTGAGGAGAAAAATGGAGAATTATAGAGCTGAAGGAAGAACCTCTATATGATTTTTATTGATTTGAAAAATGCTTATAACTCTGTCCCACAGGAGATATTGTTGAGAGTTTTGGAAAAGAGACAAATACGTGTCCTATACACTAACCTCATAAAAGATATGTATGATAGGGCTTCATCTTGTGTAAGAATCCAATCTGGGAAGACTGACTATTTAGACATCAACATTGTCTTGCATCAAGGTTCAACTTTGAGCTCATTCATTTTTACTTCGATTATGGATGAGTTGACAAGTCACATTCAGGATGAGATACATTGGTGCATGTTATTCGCCGATGATATCGTGTTGATTGGTGAGACTAGAGATGGAGTAAATGAGAAGCTTGATGTCTAGAGACATGCATTGAAGACTATGATTTTGTATAAGTAGGGCTAAGACTGAATATATGGAGTGCACTTTTGATGGAAGAAATGGTAAAGGAACTGATGTGAAGATTTGTGACGATAGCATTCAGAAGAGAGATTCTTTTAGATATTGGGATCTATTTTACAATATGATGGGGAAATTGATGGAGATGTTACTAATAGAATAAATGCAGGCTGGCTAAAGTAGAGAGGAGCATCTAATATTCTCTGTGATAAGAAACTCCTTTAAAAATCAAAGCAAAGTTTTACAAAGCAACCATGAGACCCGGTATGCTCTATGGATCTGAATATTGGCATGTGAACCATAGACATGTACAGAGAATAGCAGTAGCAAAAATGAAAATGCTAAGGTGGATGTGTGAACACACACGTAAAGATAGGGTTCGGAATGATGCAATTAGAAGGAAAGTTCGTGTAGCTCCGATCGAAGATAAAATGCGAAAAAACCGCTTAAGGTGGTTTAGCCATTTGCAAATGAGGTCAGCTAACACACCAGCTAAGAGATGCGAGTTTTGGGATGAACCAGCTAAGAGAGGGCAGGGAAGGCCCAAGAAGCGTTGGAATGAGACTATACGAAGGGATCTTCGTTTGTTGGATCTAAGCCCGAGATCGACTCAAGATAAATCTGAGTGGAGATAAAGAATCCATGTAGCCGACTCTACTTAATATGAGAAAACGCTTTGTTGTTATTGTTGTTGACCTTCCCACCTATGAAGAACTTGTGTCCCAATAAGGTCTCCTCCCTACATTACTAAATTCTTGGGTTTGGGTGCCTTTACTACAATTTGAAGTTTTTTAGAGCCCTCCCTGTGTGAAAAAAGAATGCAGGGGTCAAGACCCCTTTAAAATTTTGCAAATTGAACCCCGACGCTGAAATTAGGAGGAAGGCTTCAAATTTTAAATTTTATATTCAAAACCCTATCCTTTCTAAAATCCAACAATGTGCCCTGAAACTTCAAACTGTATCAAAGGCATCCAAGATTTCGGTGATTCAGTAAAGACAACTGATCAAGACACAAGCTCTTTGAAGCACGAGCAGTCAAAAACTTATTTCATGGATCGTTTCTCCCTTTTCCCAAAACTAGCTTCTTCATTTAAAAAAATATCAATAAGATGTTTTTTAAAGAATATCTATATACAAATTTGCAAGCATACAAAAAAGGGTCCTAACATTCAAAACAAGAGGAGAATATCTATTTTCCATACAAAAGGATGGATAATTCCATTAGAGAAACAAATCAGATAACTTCTAAGGATCAGTTTGAAGAGATCACTCTAATTAACTATATACATGAAAATATGAGTTCATCTGCCACTGAATTGATGTTTATTCAAGACTTGGTATGATTGTGAATGCAATTCAAGCTGAATCATCCATATGCACCGATGTAAAAACTGAAGGGCACGATATAACAATATTCTTTCTTTTTTGCAAATGATATTTGGGATGCAGACTGCATTTATTCAGCATTTGTACATTCAAGTATTAAACTTATTTCGTAAGGTTCGCAGTATAGATAACAGAAATAATAATTATTTGGAATTATTAACTAGTAAAATACCTGCACAGCCGTCATCAAATTTTGACATAAACAACTGGGTACAGTCACGGGAAGCAGCAGCAAATCCCTGTCCGCTGTTCATAGCCTTGTCAAGAGCCACTTTAAAGTCTTCCAGAGTTTTCGACCTCAGATGACCCAAAATGGATTGATATGCATTACTAACCAACTGTAAAGACAAAAATATGCTATAAGAATTGACATGCGGAGTTCAAAAACAGGACATGAACCCCCATCAAAATTAGAATCATCAGAACAGTTCAAACGGCCAGGTGCCAATGCTTCAGTGACATTATAAAAAGAACCAACCTAAGTGATAAACATAATTAATAAATTCGGAAAAGTGGTTTCAAGCAGATTGGGAGTAGGAGTTCCTATGATTTGAGTCTAGGATGGCACAAAGGTAAATAAAAGGGAAGTTGGTACCTCCCACCTCTTATCTGAAGAATTTTAATGTGGGGTTGACAGAGATGAAGGGTGAAGTTTCGATAATTAGATTCTATCTAAAATCTGTGTATCATGGAATAAAAACAACTACTCCTTTCCTCCCTCTTCCTCAATGATACCTTGTCTTTTCCAGGTTTGGAGTGGGGCTGCCATCGAGGATTGGAAACCACACTAGAGGCATTTGCAGACCTAATCCCAATGTCTGACTCAAATTTTATCAATGCGATCTCACTGATATTCTAACATATAACTACAGAAACCACATTGGATGAGAAGGGACAACCGCATCCAAAGTTGAAGTTGATTTGGCTGTGGAAGCCACATCGGAGTCTCGGACCTTCAAACTTGATAGCTCCATCCACCGTCTAGAATGCAACAAATAGAAGGGAACCCCAGGACTGGTAACGATATACATCAACCTGTGGATTATACACCTCGGCCATCAGGCTGTGAGCCTGAGTTAAGGCAAATTCCGTGAAAAAACTTGTGGATTATACACCTCGACCATCAGGCTGGTAATGATGTACTGGTCTTTCTTTATTTGTATTTTTTGAGAAACTGTTTGTACAGTTATTCTTAATATACTTTAATTTCTCGGGTGATCTTCAAAACAATGCAATGTCCAGGCCTTGCCATTTGAAGTCCAGAGTATAGTTTACCTATGCATCTAATTATAAACGTGGCAAGAGACAAGAAAATTTAGTTATGTTTGTAATAAGAAATGTTTATCCATAACTGGTCCCAGGTTCAGATAAAGAAGGGCCAAGGTGGCCGACATCAAGGAAAAGATGAGTTCGAAACTTTTACCCCGATTCCATCAAGAGGTGTGAGATAAAATATCGAGGACAAAGAGAGGGAATAAGACTGTCAAAAATATATTTTCCTTGTTGGAATCAAAATCCAGGTGTTGTCAAGACTCAAGAATAAATGTGTTTGAAGGCAAAAATCCTTGTAACCAGTTCCTCTGTGGAAGAATGCTTGACGTGATTTATTATAGTATGTTTGAATTACATTCTAGAAGTCCACAACGAGAAAAAAACCCAATATACTTAAATTGTGTTCCTATAAATTAACATACTAACAACCATTAAAAGGACAGATAGTTTAATTAGTATCAATATAATCATAATTAAATTGTCAATATTACAGTATTTAATAATGTATATACTTACCACTGCAATTTCCCCAGTACCACCATTAAATTAATTTAACTCCACTCCATGTATGTAAGCATTTGTATACAAGAGTAAGTATCTCAGACTACGAAATTTCCAATTAAAAAATCCCCAACTCATACAAAGGGAAGCGTTCAACTAAGGCTATAGTTGTTACCATACCCTTCCCCCTTCTCCCCCTTCTCAAACATGAATATGAATCTACGATGTGGAATCACTGCCGAGACATGTAACTGTGATAGATACCTTAAGAATGACCAGTTCAGATCTCTCTCTCTCTCATGTTTAAGGATGAACATCAAATTTCCCGAATTCTTTGTTCGTAATCTTTTTAATTTAATGACATTGACATATATTGGCAGTTCAAAGAAAGCTCCATGGTAAATAAACAAACAAAAGTTCCAACATCTCAAAAGTTTGCACGCGATCAGTTATCATTTTTAATAGTAAAAATACTCTTCTTTTTTAACAAAACTATGCAAAATACTCATGATTTATGATTTATGATACCTGCAGAACTTTTGTTTCCAGAAGTTGTCTCTTAGATGACCTCACACCATCATCAAAGTATATTGCCTCTGCATCATATCTGTCATGCATGAGAGGAAAAATCTTCAGCACATTATAGTTATTTGGCCTCTATTACCATGCAGCTTATATGCACATTACCTAAGAAAGAAAATCCTAATGAAATAAAAGTGTGCACACAAAATTGTGATAGATTGGAATCTAATCGAGAAGTTCTTGTCTGTAAACCAATAGAAATTTGGAACATGATGAGAAAGACTTAAAGGCACCATTGAATGCTAACTGACCAAATAGGGTAACTTATCTTCTTGATAATCAATTCAATGGGCTTTCTAAGAAATTAACATGCACATTTGTTCAAGCTCTATAAGTAGTGTCAACATGATAATTGAGAACGCTACTTGAAAAACAACAATGCCTTCTCCCACATTAAGTAGGGTCGCCTACATAGATTATGTGTCCATTCAGACCTATTTTGGGTCATTCTCAAACTTAGATCCACGTAATTAAGATCCCTTCGAAGAATCTCCTTCCAGCACTTCTTAGGCCTTAATCGTCCTCTCTTAGCCAGTTCAACATCCCAAATCCCACATCTTCTAACGGGCGCATGTGCATCAGCGGACCTCCTCCACAAATGACCAAACCACCTTATGTGATTCTCTCTCAACTTATCCTCAATCGGCACTACACCAACTTTCTTTCTGATCACATCGTTCTGAATCCGATCTTTTCGTGTATATGATCAGACATCCACAGTCAAATTTTCATTTCTGCTACTGTCATTCTCTGCAAATATCCATGGTTCACAAGCCAACATTCAAATCGTTAAAGGAAAACAGGTTTCATGGTTGCTTTGTAATACTTTTTTTCAGAAAGGATGGGAGGAACCTCCAGTAAAGGCCCATCCAAGACTTGCCTCTGAGATTCAAACCCCGGTCTCTCATATAGTAGATACCCATCGCTATCAACAGACCTCTCACTAGTGCTTTATAATGCTTTGTAATACTTCCCAATGACTTTCAGAAGAATTTTCTCATCACATAGAATAGCAAAGGCTTCTTTCCACTTTAGCAACCTACATTTATTCTATGAGTAACATCTTCATCGATTTTCCCATAATGTTATAAAATAGATCCCAAATATCTAAAAGAATCTTTCTTCTGAATGTTACCTTTTCCAATCTTCACATCGATTCCCTCATCGCTACTTCCATCAAATGTACATGTCATATATTCGGTCTTATCCCTACTTATACAAAATCATTTAGTCTCTAAGGCATATCTCCAAACCTCAAGCTTCTTGTTTACTCATTTAGTCTCATCAACCAATACAATGTCATCATCAAACAACATACATCAAGGTATCTCATCATGAATATGACTAGTGAACTCATACATAATTAAAGAACTCTAGGGTCCCATAAGATTTATCCATTGGTTCTTGAACGCTCTAAGTTTTCCTTGTACATAACAACAACAAAGCCTTTTCCCACATTAAGTAGGGTCGGCTACATGGATTCTTTGCACAGAGCGTGAGAGGGTGGAGTGCATCGTGCTGGGCAATTTGGTTGGCCAGAAACGGTGTCATCTTTCAACAGGAGAGGTTCTATGCTGAAAATGGTGTAGCACGCCGTAGTGCCTTAACGACATATTGGACTATTTGTAATGCTTATTCTGATACCTGATTACATGCGTGTATTTTTCTAACGGTGATTAATGATGAAGCTTTTTTGGGCACACACCTATATGGTGGAAGCCCTTTTTTCCTTAAAAAAATCTTAACTTCTAAAGAGAATCGATGTCATTTACCCATTTGTGTATTCTATAGTGTCAAAGCTATTAAACTATCTTTTTTATTTTATTGAGTCTTATTTCTATTTGTAACCCTTGAGGTCTCTTATGTAATTATCACTTGGGCTATCGGGGTTCATCTCTATATAAGAAACCCTACCCCTTGAATAAAATCATCTCATCCCATCCCACTGAATTTCCACGTGGATTCAAAGCAACGGTCCTAGATCGGAGTCATGGGTCTCTCTTGATTCAAACCTTAGTCATCCACTGTTCAACACCATCCATCTCTGATGCGCCATATTCACCACCATTCAGAATCATGTATAGCACGAGTTCTGTCATCACCAGACAGAAGCACGTGTTTTGTCTTGGAGTTCGTCTCGAAGTTTAAGTAGTGCAAGTAATGTAGCATGTTACTGTAGTGCAATATTTGTAGCACATTATTGTAGTGTGTTACTATACACCTAGAGCAATGCGTTAATATTGCATCTGCACGAAATCTTTCTGAATATGAAATTTATGTGGTGGAGATCAGAAATGTTCTAATTTAAGTATCGAAACTATGTTCTGAACAGAAGATCTGTTCTGAAATTTATGTTTAGAGATCAAGATCTGATCTCATCCAGAGAATATATGTTCAGAAATATGTCCTTAGTGCAGATCTTTCTCTTCTCTCAAGCAACACTGACTTTGTTCTGTTACAGCTGTGACCGTTAAAAAAATTGCTCTTGTGATAATATACAGAGCATCGTAAAAGGAACTTGATCAAAATTGAATCTGCTTTAGCATCAAGTTTAGATCTGCTACTGCAACCGAGTGCATGGAGTTGATGTTGTGACCAACTGCAAATGAGGTTCTGTTGTCGCACCCAGATCTGCACCAATTTCTGCAGATCTAATTCTGGAGACATGAAGACAATGAGAAGTTAGATGCTATTATGACAATATTATCTTTACATAATGACCATGGGACCTTCAACTATCTCACTCTGCCTTCTGACATCATTATCAATTAAAGATTACTGCCGTCTTATACAGTTATACAACCTATCAGAAATAACTTCATGGTTCAGACTCAACACACCATTTATACGTCCACTACTACATCAGATGGACTCACTAGTCGCTACTATTACACATCCACACCTCCTAGTCAATGGATTATTGATTCAGAGGCTTCAAATCATTTGACCAGTGATGCTAGCACGTTTTCTTATTCTGAACTATCAGTTTATGTGAAATCAGTTAAATTAGCCAATGAATCTCTCTCCCCTTACTATCATTGGCAGAGTGAATTTCTCTTCCAGACTGAAACTCTAGTGTATATTGTGATCCTGAGTTTCCTTTAATTTTATTGTATGTTCATAAATTACGCAAGAAGTTAAATCGTTGGGTTATTTTTTATCAGCGCCATTACTACTTCCGGGACATTCAGACTTTGCAAATTTTGGTGATGGCTACGAAAAACATGGACTTTGTTATCTTGTTTTATATGATAACTCTCTCTTTATTGGAGCCGCATCTATGTGCGTACTTAGATGGTATTGTCGAAAGAAAACTCCGTCATATTCTTGATATGGCACGTACTTTACTTA
Source organism: Ottelia alismoides (assembly GCA_037367405.1). Classification (NCBI taxonomy): domain Eukaryota; kingdom Viridiplantae; phylum Streptophyta; class Magnoliopsida; order Alismatales; family Hydrocharitaceae; genus Ottelia; species Ottelia alismoides. Next base: position 253,443 of record JAZKJV010007884.1, on the reverse strand, counting down.
GATGAAAGTCCCTAAAACTTTTTGTGGTGATGCTATTCTCATTGCAGCTTATTTGATTAATTGAATCCCCCTATCCATATTAGGAGGTTCTTCTCCATTTTCATTGTTTTCCCAGTGATAAGCCATGTCTGCTACCTCTACGTGTTTTTGGTTACACTTGTTTTGTTCACTCCATTTTCATTGTTTTCCCAGTGATAAGCCATGTCTGCTACCTCTACGTGTTTTTGGTTACACTTGTTTTGTTCACAATTTTCATACTAAAGACAAGCTTTCTCCTCGTGCAATCAAATGCATCGTCTTGGGGTATTTTCGAACCCAAAAAGGATACAGATGTTATTATCCAGTTGGCCACCATTCTTTTGTCTCTGCAAATATTACATTTTTTTAGAACACTGATTTAGTGTTGGAGAGATCCCTTTGGAGTTCCCTCGTCCATTAAAGGTTTGTCAGAGGAGGGAGAAACATGCATTTGAGATTATTTCTTTACATGTTCTTCTTGATTTGCAAGTTGATGACCATGCAACTATTGTTCCCTCACCTGATGCTACTATGAATGCTACAAATTCAGATGATCCTTCTTCCTCTATTAAGCTTCCTATTACTGTAAGGAAGATTAAAAGGCAAATTATACACCTTATGCCAAATTTTACTTGTACTAATGGATTATCTAGATGTGACAGGATGTTTACAGATGCTCTTATGGATGTATCTCTTCCACAAGATCGCCATAGAGATCTTCAACATCAAGGTTAGAAGCAGACTATGGATGAGAAGATGTACGCTCTTGTCTCAAGGGGCATCTGGGATCTTGTGCCTTGTCCCACAAGTATTGCTCATGTAGATTGCAGATGGGTCTTCACAATCAAATTTACTCCAGACAGATCAGTAGATAAATTGAAGGACCAACTAGCAGCCAAGGTGTTGAGATATAATATTCACTTCTGTAGTTTTTATTATATTTCTATTTTCCATTGGACTCTTTATGTAATTTACCCATAGGCTACTCTCCTATATAAGAGAGCCTAGGGCGAATGGAATAAATATGTTCTCTTATTTTCCCAACATGGTATCAGAGCAACGGTCCTAGACCGGAGTTCCCAAGCCAAACCCTAACCCTAGCCCTACCCTCAAGCCCGCGCGCCTCAGCGCGCTCTGCCTTCGATCTCGCGACTCTGCCTCTGTGCCTCCGCCTTGGACCTCGCGAGATCCGTGTCTGCGCACGGTGCAGCTGAGCACCACGGTGCAACTGCGCACAGTGGGATGTGCGCGCTGTGACCCAAAGCACGGTGCCCTTGTGCGCTCCCTGAGCGATTGACCTGCGCGTGCCGTGCACCTTCGCGTGGTGACCCTGCGTGTTGTGCCCCTGCGCATCCCCTGAGCGCGCGTGATCTTCGCGTGTGCTTCCTGTGTGTGACCTTATAAAGGTTTTGACTTCCGTGCACACGAAACCCTAAGTCAAGCGCGCGCGTCTCCAAAGTAATGGGTTTGGTTGCTTGGAGTCTACACATGCAACTAAACATGTTTATGTCTGTGTAGACGATTATATCTTCAGTCTACTACCCCAGTCTTCCGTTATCACTATGTCAGAAAGCAAGGCAGATATCCCATTTATAGGCGCCTTCCGAGGTCCAGCGCCAATTGTGAAGATGGATGGTTCAAATTACGAACTGTGGGCAATGCAGTTCATGAGTATGATGAAGTTAACCGGTAAGAAACACATTCTTACTGAAGAAGAGCATGCTGAGAAGACTGGGGTCAATGCCTCATGGGAGGCAGATGATGCATATACCAAGGTTTGGCTATCTAGAACCCTGGCAATTGAGATTGCTAATGATATTCTTCATTAGCCCACAGCCAAAGCAATGTGGAATATTCTGGCAGCTACATATTCTCAGGCAAAGAATGAGACGAAGATTCTGCAACTCCAACATGACATATTTACTATCAAGCAGAATGGACGGCCTCTGCACTCTCTGTACACATCCCTACGAGGAATGTTTGAGAAGCTTTATAGCTTCATGCCCTTAACAGCCACTCCAGAGCAACAGAAAACCTACCGGAATGCCACTATGGTAGGTGTTTTTCTCGCTGCCCTTGATCCAGAATACGAGGCAGCACGTTCCCAGATCCTGGCAGACTCTACTATTCCTCCTATGGAAGAAGCATTTCATAGGCTGAGTCGCATCACTGTTCCATCGTCTGCTACGAATCCAACAGCCTCAGCCATGGCAGCAATTCGAGGTCGAGGACATCATCATCAGTTCCGAGGCCGTAGACCTCGCGGTAGAGGAGGTTGCACCCAGTTGTCATGTACTTTTTGCCATCGTTCTGGGCATACCGAGAACACATGTTATTCTAATCATGGTTTTCCTGCTTCTGCATGAGTCGCCGAACAGATCGAGCCCCCAGCTGCGTCATCTATGGATCAGTGCTTCGATGATCTTGTGGCCCATCTAAGGGGCATTATTCCTCCCTCTGGTTCCGTAACAGCAGCATCTACATCTGAGAGTCATGCCGACGTTGCCGCATCTGCATCCACCAGTACATCAGGTAGCACCTATGCATTCACTAGCAATAGTGGATCAGATACTTTAAAGTGGATTATGGACTCTGGTGCCACACATCATCTATGTGGTGATCAAGATTTACTCACAGGATATAGACAGGTCTCTCCAGGCCGTACAGTGGTTATTGCTAATGGGACACATTCCCCGATTACTGGTCAGGGGGAGATTAGATTGATACCATCCATGCACCTCAAGAACGTGTTACATGCACCTGATTTTTCGGTGAATTTGTTGTTCATTAGCCAACTTACAAAGGATTTACATTGTCGAGCAATTTTTGATCCATCTTCTCTTGTTTTTCAGGACATCCTTACGGGCAAGGTGATTGGGCGTGGCTATGAGCAAGGAGGCCTCTATCGCCTTAGTCGGACTCCCTACGTTGGAACCTCATCTCTACCTGCTGGATCTACCTCTCCATTACTGTGGCATCTGCGCTTTGGACACACACCGCTTCAGAAGCTCCGTCATGTGTTACCCCAGGTTTCACCTCACACGTCCATTCAATGTGAGGCTTGTCAGTTGGGAAAACATCATAGGTCTATGTTTCCCCGTCGTCAGTGTCGGAGTAGTACCTCCAAGTTTGAGTTATTCCATGTCGATATCCGGGGTCCTAATCGTGTTTCCAATCATCAGGGGCACAGGTTTTATACAGTTATTGTGGATGATTTCTCTCGTATGTCGTGGGTATTTCTGTTAAAGAATAAATCTGAAGCGAGGAATATTATCATCAATTTCATTAATGAAGTTCGCAATATTTTTTTCTGCATCTGTTAAAATTGTGAGAAGTGATAATGCACTGGAACTCTGTACTCATACCTTATCCAATTATTTCTCATCTCAAGGGATTATTCACCAAACATCATGTACATATACTTCCCAACAGAATAGGGTTGCTGAGAGAAAACACCGTCACTTACTTGATATCACCAGGTCACTTCTCATACAGAGTAATGCTCCTCATTCTTTCTGGGGGGATGTTGTTCTTACGGTGTGCTATCTTATTAATCGAATGACGTCATCCGTCTTAGGTGAGAAGATTCCATTCTCTCTTATATATCCTGACAAAGAATTGTTCTCCCTTACTCCTCGCGTGTTTGGCTCGATCGCCTTCGTTTACCACTTGTCTCCCAAGACTGACAAGCTCTCTCCTAGGGTTGTCAAGTATGTCTTTATCAGATACTCCAGAACGCAGAAGGGGTACAAGTGTTATGATCCATTGAGAAGGCGGTATTTAGTCAGTGCGGATGTTACCTTTTTTGAATCCATTATGTACTTCTCATCTACAGGTGATCAGCTGGTTCCTTCTGACACTACTATTGATGCTATATACATGTCACCACCACCACTATCAAAACCGTCACCACCATCTCCACCACCTCCTGTCACGATGCATGTCTCACCACTACCATTCCACTATACCCGTAGGCCTACTTTTGCTCATGGTCACCGCTCGTCATCCAGCTCGCCTGAGGTATGTTCTGAAAATATTACTAATGATGGATCTGATGATATTTCTGAGCAAGAGGATTTACAGAGGCCAGCTGAGGAGACAGACGACTTACATGTACCTATTGCTCTATGAAAGCAGAAACGGAGCTGCGCGTCATATCCTATAGCATCTTCTGTGTCATTTGACCGTCTCACTGGTGAATTTAGAGTGGATATTCCACGGAATTATCAAGATGCACTGAAAGATAGTCGATGGCGCTTGACCATGGAAGAAATGGCTGCTCTTCAGTCAAGGGGCACATGGAGCCTTGTTCCCGCACCTCCTGGTGTATCTCCAGTTAGCTGCAAGTGGATCTTCACAATTAAGCAGAAGGTAGATGGCAGTATTGACAGATACAAGGCTCGCCTGGTTGCTTGTGGCTTCACACAAACGTATGGGGTGGATTATCTGGATACATTCTCACCGGTTGCTCGTCATTCTACTCTGCAGATCTTCCTTTCTGTTGCAGTTACTCGTGATTGGCCGCTCTACCAGTTAGATGTGAAGAATGCATTCCTGTACGGTGACTTACAGGAAGAAGTCTACATGCAACAGCCACCTGATTTTGTTGTTGAGGGGGAGTGTCCTACGGTGTGCAGACTTCATAAGGCTATCTATGGCCTTAAGCAGAGCCCCAGAGCTTGGTTCCAGAAGCTCTCAGACCTGTTCGAGAAACAGGGGTACAGACGTTCAAATGCTGATCATTCCCTGTTTGTGCAGAAGACACCTAGAGGTATCATTGCTATTATGGTGTATGTAGATGATATCCTGATTACAGATGATGATGAACAGGGAATCTAGAGGGTAAAAGAAATGCTGGGACGTGAATTCGTTACCAAGGACCTTGGGGTTCTTAGATATTTTCTGGGACTAGAGTTTGCCAAAAATTCTCATGGCTTGGTAATGACTCAGAGGAAATATGTCAAGGACCTGTTGAGTGAAACAGGAATGCTTGGTTGCCGACCGGCCACTACACCTATGGATCCCAGTATGAAATTATATGATGATGATACTGATGAGGTGGACAAGAGAAGATACGGAGAACTGGTGGGCAAACTTCTCTATATTACCATTACCAGGCCTGATATCTCCTTTGTTGTGAGTCGAGTGAGCAAGTTTATGGAGCAATCGCGTCAGGTACACATGGATGCTATACATATGATACTCAGGTATCTTAAATCATCTCCAAGTGCTGGTCTGATGTTTAAGAAAGGCAAGGAGGTTACTATATCAGGCTATCAGCTTGTGCAGATGCAGATTATGCAGGATGCCCCAAGGATAGGAAGTCTACCACTGGGTTTGCAGTGTATGTTGGAGATTCTTAGTCTCATGGAGAAGCAAGAAACAAATTGTTGTGGCAAGATCCAGTGATGAGTCTGAATATAGGGCTATGGCTCAGGTCAGTACAGAAATGATGTGGATAAAGGTTGTTCTTGCATATCTATATATAAAAGTCCCGCTTCCTATGGCTCTGGAATGTGACAATCAGGCAGCTTTATTCATTGCAAATAATCCAGCGTTTCATGAACGGACCAAGTACATTGAGGTTGATTGTCACTTCATACGTGACATGATTCAGAAGGGATTTATTGTTACATCCCATGTTAGCTCAGAGAATCAAACTGCAGACATTTTCACCAAAGCACTACTTCGAGGACCTTTCCAGAAGTGTTCATCCAAGCTGAGCATGATTGATATCTATGCTCCATCTTGAGAGGGAGTGTTGAGATATAATATTCACTTCTGTAGTTTTTATTATATTTCTATTTTCCGTTGGACTCTTTATGTAATTTACTCATAGGCTACTCTCCTATATAAGAGAGCCTAGGGCAGATGGAATAAACATGTTCTCTTATTTTCCCAACACAAGGGATTCATCCAAACGTATGGCATGGGTTACTTTACAACTTTCTCTCCAGTGGCCAGGATGGGATATATCCATATGATTATCTATATTGTTGTCAATAAGAGCTGGTTGATTTTTTAGTTAGATATCAAGAATGCCTTCCTCTATAGTGATATTGAGGGTGAGATCTATATGGCACAACCATCGGGTTACACCATTGAGAGAGAGTATGTGTCGTTTACGCAAGGTTGCCTATGAAATAAAGCAGGGCCCACAAGCATAGTTTGACAGACTCACTTTGCAAATCAACTCCACTATATTTCACAGGACTACTTCTGATTACTCCGTGTTTATTTGGAGACATGCTTCAAGTACTTTTATCCTTGTCATATATGTGATGACATGATAAATTATTGGTGATAACAAAGCTGTCATTTTAGAGACTAAGAACTTCCTTCAGAAGGTGTTTGTTGCCAAGGACCTTAGTCAACTCAAGTTCTTCCTAGACATTGAGGTGATATGCACTGTAAAGTGACTACACCTATCACAAGTGAAGTATTGCCTAGATATTCTTACAAAGGATGGTTGCTTGGATGCAAACCATCTAGCATTCTAGCGGAATCATGAAAACATACTACATCTACTGGTCCTGAGTTTGAGGATCCTACATGATGTAGAAGCCTAGTGCGCAAGCTATTCTACCTTATTCACTAGTCCAAATATATCATATGTTATGAGCAGAGATAATCAAGCACACAGAGAAGCCTCACTACAATCATTGACAGGATGTTATTGTTTTCGATACTTAATGGACTCTCTAAGAGAAGACCTCTTCCATAGGGCAAATGCCCACATTGTCATCACCGCCAATGCAGATGTTGATTATGCCAATTCCCATGAGGACCGACATTATACCATAGGTTATGTCATTTTTGTTGAAGCAAATCTTGTTATATGATGAAGCAAGAAGCAAATCGATGTCTTTAGATCGAATGTTGAAGCCGAATACAGAGTGATGCCTCAAGCCACATGTGAGATTATCTGGTTAGTCTCCTTCCTACGAGAGCTTGGACTTATTGATGCTACCCCTTTTCCTCCATACTGTGACAACAAATATGCGATGTATGTCGCTATCAGTCATGCATTCCATGAGAGGACCAAGCACATTGAAGTTGATTGCCACTTCATTCGAGATGCAGTCCAAAGAGGGAAGATCACTACTCCGTATATCTCCACGAACCTTCAACTTGCAGATATAGTCACTAAGGCTCTGCCAAAGAAACGCATATCATGGTTGATTTTTCAAGCTGGACATGATCGATAGATATGCTCCAACTTGAGGGGGGTGAAGCTATTTATTTTATTGAGTATTATTTTATTTTGTAACCCTTCGAGGTCTCTTATGTAATCATCACAACTCGGACTCTAGGGTTTCAACTCTTTTAATCAACACGCATATAGTTTACAGAGGGAATCATATTTTCCACATGCATATTGATAATGAATAAAAAATAGGTAAAACTAAGTTCCATGACGTAATGCAATCTTACTTGCTGAAAAAGTAAAAACATGAAGTTACTGTAAATAATGCAACTACAAATGGGGTTTCATCATCTCAACATGGCATTCTGCTTTTTCTCGTCTCTATGACAAATGATAACAAATTACTCACCCTGACAGGCATTGTTCAAGGATGGAACTTAGTTTCCGTCCAAAGCCAGGCACCAAGTCTGTTTGTGCCGCCTCCTCAAGTTCACGCCATGTCTGCAACATTAGAAAATTAACCGTTAAAGACAGGAGTAGTTAATGGAAAAGGAACAAGAAATGGAAGGACCGATCTGTATACACCTCATTAACAGTTAAATAAGCAAGCTTTTCATTGGCAATCTCCTCACAACGTACAGTAGCAACCATAACCTAAGAAGTTCATAAAAACCAAAGTATTAGGAAACCCAGAAAATATGTAACTACATACTGAATCAATGAAATCTTCGCTGCCATTACCTTGTGGGCAGGCAGATCAAGGTCTTTGTTTTCTTTAATAACTTTCCAAATCTGCTGTGAGCTGAAAGAAAAACCTGAAGCAGGAACAACACCACGTCGATCTCCAGCAAGTCCTCCAGGAGCAATAGAATGGTGAAATCTCTGCCTTAAACTGGCAACCTTGGTAGAGACACGGAAGTTCAGGCACTGTAGCGAGGAAAAAATAAACACTGTGGTAATTATTTATAAATTCGCATACCTGCTCCTTAAATTGTTCCTCTTTCTCCTCGTAACTTGAAAGAGCTACCACTTCTACCTGTACAATAATAATTCAAAGTTTAGTTCTTATCCCTGAACGATAAATAGTTAAACTACTAGAAGAAAGTGGCTGCTCAGAAAACCAAATGAATCAACTTCAAAATCTTGGTTCAATCTGTCTTACAATAAAAAAATCACTCAGCGGTGTATCTTTGTGATCGTGCGGCTTCGGAACTGTATCCCATATCTGCATGTACACAGGTGATTAACTAAATGACATGGGAGAGTAATCTGCCAAACAAAAAAGGAACTAAAAAGGGGGACCTTTTGTATATCTTCTCTCAAAATCGGCTCCAACGTCTCCAATGGAGTCTGGTCAAGCAACAATGTGAACTTAACTATAAAGAAACTACATTTCTGGGAACATCTTACAAGACCTAAATATGTGCAGCCATACCCTAGTTTTATCACGGATAACAAATAGTAAAGTTGTCTTACGGGGACTAAACAACCGCATCATGACCTATTCAACAGGTTAAAAATTTAATATCAATCAGAAGAAAAGGTAAAAGCTAAACGGGTTTCCATAGAAGACTGACAAAGTACCTGGAATACTGTTTTCAACAGTGGTTTGTTAGCAGCCTGCTCTCGGCCAATGTCATGGCACCACCTGTGTCAACATTATCTCATTTTCTTAATAGTATTCTCCATGAAGAAGACTAGAATGGGCATCCATAATCTTTTTTTGATGAAAAATAGATATTGTATTTGTGGATTTCTAAGCAAAAATGCATTTTATACAATTGGTAATATCATGCATTTTTGTACAGACATCTCTAGCAAATAAAAAAAATCCAATCTCCGGGTAAAAAGGAATCTTAGTTATTTGGATCTAAGTCCGAGAATGACCCAAAATAGATCTGAATGGAGGCCAAGCATCCATGTAGCCAATCCTACTTAATATGGAAGAAGACTTTGTTGTTGTTGTATAAGTAGGCAACTCCATTTAATTTTTTGGTGAGCATAACAAAAGTTTTGTAATATTTTTTATGCTGGACAACCTTATGCAGCTTCTTTAGATTGATTCCTCGCCTAAATGATTCATTCTACAAGGTTTTTAAGCCCATTCTTCGTGGATCTTGTCCAACGATTTAGTGTATGATGTAGGTTGAAAGAAGGAAGAACAATAACAGTAACCCTGTAATGTAATAGAGTTCTGCCTTCTCGATGAGTCATTATGCCATGATCACATTCATGATGGAGAAAGCGGGATCTGGTGCGTTTTCAGGACATAGAAGATGGTAAAAATAGTTGTTTATGAGTTATTCAATTTTGCATATGTACCGACCAAGACCATAAATAGGTAGTGGCATAGTAGCCTCACCAAAGTCTCAGTTTCATTTTAAAGACATTCTCATCCTACAATTATGGCTCTTACCGCGAAAGACAAGAAGCTTATGGAAAAGGTGAAACTCTGCTAGATTTACCTTACTGTTTTTCTTTTCATTTATCACAATTCTAGATGACCACAGACTTCGGCTAGCCATACTCCCTCCCCAATCCAAGAGACATTCTAGAGCATAAGCTCCCACAATGCAAGGTCGAGGAATGATCGGACCACATTGGATCTATGTACACAGGCCCTTACCTTGTTTTTTTCTGCAAGAGGTTGTTTCCACGAAACGTACCCGCGACCTCTAGGTCACAAATCATCAACTTTTACCATTGCACCACCAGGCTCCCCTTCCACCAGGCTCCACTTCCATCCTCCCCTTTCCGTAAAATTAAAAAAAAAAAGACTACCGAAATTAGGAGAATTGTGTCCAAACATGATTTACTGTGAATCTTGTTTCCTGCCCATTGGTACAGTTTACGTCTCCAATATAAGCAAGATACTATGTGAATTCCGCATTAGCCACTTTAACAATCTCATCAAAATTCAGCAACCATGTTCATATGGACAATCTGATGATTGAATTTCTAAAGAATACATGACTCCAGAGTTACAAAGACCCTTATGCTTACAAATTTCCCCACAAAGTCTCCAACAGGAAAGATAATCCATGTCCAAAGAAATAAGAAATTAAATTCCAGTTCCACAAACCAACAAAGATCAGCATTATCAAAAAAGATGGTGTGTGAACGCTTCACTCCCCAGTGTTCATAACATAAAATTGTCTTATTTCGCAAAAAGTTGTGTGTGTTAATAATATGGAAGGAAAATAGACTTATTTATATTAGAATCTTACATGTTAATAAGTACGATATCAGAAACTGCTAATGCAAAAAGAGCACTCTGCTTCTCAAAAGCCGTGTCATCCTTGCAAAGAAAAGAAAAAGCAAATGAATTCCTCGTACAAATTAAAATAAGGGTTTTTATCACTTGTATCGTTAACTTCTACAATATCAGTTATACCCCGCTCTTTTTTGTAATGTTAATTGTGCCCCTGACTTATTACGAAATTTACAGTTCTGCCCTTTTGTAATATCACGTATGCCCCTGCTTTACCATAACGGAAGGGCAAAATTGTGAATTTTGTAAGAAGTCAAGGACACATCTGATATTACAAAAAAGGGAGGGGCATAACTGATATTGCAGAAGTTAAGAATGGCACAAGTGATAAAATCCCTTAAATAAAGGTTTATCATCATCATATGATCACATGTTCAAGAATATGAAGATATCAAGGCAAATTTGTACCTCTCCTCTCTCTCTTCCATCTGTACCTTCCAAATCCATAACAATTGTCATTGGATTTATCTCAGTACATTTAGCCATCCATATACCTTTAGTAGTTTGGGACCTATATTAACAAAAAGAAAACAGTTCTTTATCCCGCCCACTCGTAAATAGTATTACACTACCATTTCTTCAGTGTAACAAAGTAACTTACCTCCCCTTGAATGCATCCATCTCCCTGAAGTTTGTTTTAAAAAGGTGATTCAAAAGAGTGCTCTTTCCTATATGTCAAACAAGCACAAGAAAAACTATCATCAGACTACAAAAGCAACATGTCTGGTGTAAAAATGCCACTGATAAGGTCTGAGATATGTCAGTGCAGTGTTATAATATAGTCGAACAGCAGGATAGCACTTATTTAATAGTTGGCAATGCATAAAACAGAAATCAGCGCAATGCAATTGATAAGATTTCTCATTAAATGCCAGAAAAAAGGGCTCAGCGGTCATTTTAGTTCAACAATCTTATGCAAAAAAAAACCTCATCAAAAGAAACATGCGTGCAAACTCTCATGTCACATGGTGCACATGGATTAAGTCTTTCAGTTACAACAAAAAAAGGATAAAAAGAGCAACCGAACTCCTTACCACTACTTTGCGGACCCATAATGGAGACCACGGCATAAGATAGCCCACATTCAGCAAGCTTGACACCCTTCACGAATTGTTCAAGACCAGAGGCATTGAAGGTACCGTCTCCATCAATTAGTTGGATAGAATAGCATTCTTCAGCCATCTCTGGAAGCAGCGTGGGAAACATTATTTTGATAATCTGTCTAACGATGAAAGAGTAAATGCTCAGCCATCTTTAAAATTTAAATAAGCTAAAGCATCATCACATGCATGCCATCTCTTCCAATACTTAAAGCCAAAGGTGGGCAACCATACAAACTCAACTCCTAAAAATAGCAGTTACAAAGAGCTGGGTATATTTAGCTGATTACAACGTTTTCAAGCTAAGATTCTCCGCTCCAACGTCAGAAATGATCCAACAACCAAACACCAAAAAATCCCAAATTCTTATGGAAATAAAACCCTAGCTCATACTACAAATCAAGCTCCATTTCAGCTCCCCCCAATCATAAAAACGTCAAAAACTCCGACCCATCCATTTCACCCTCAATCCAACACCACCAAACAGCAGATCCCACAAGCAAACCCCTAAATCAACAAAAAAACATATAAGATAACTCCAGCCACCCCATCCCGAACCCACAGATACCAGACGATCACCAGCTCCAAGAACGCAAATCCACCAACCCCAAACCCCTCAAAACCAACAACAGCCCAAATCGAAAGCTCCCTCCTTTCGCCCACAGGCGCGAACGTTACAAACTAAAACACCCCAAACAAGCACGATCAGATGCTCACCGGAGCAAGAACTCAAGAAAGACCGATTCGGTCCGAGCAAACGGCGATCCTCGAGAGTTGGGTCAATCTGGGCGGCGCCCGAGCAGCCAAAGAGAGCGACCGAGTGGGAGCCGCCTTGCGGAGAAGGAGAGACCGGAGGGTTGAAGGGAAGGGGACGATCCAGCATCGCCATCGCCAAGACAGCTCTTTATATAAGAGGGATCAACGTAATAAAAAATGGATGATGTTTTTACGATCAGAGTAAAAAATGGGGTGAAGTTTGAAGGGATGATTGAGGATTTAATGACCGAAATTTGGGGGATTTGGGGTTTAAAATTGTGGGATTTTGAGGGGTAGGGCACCAATCAACCGCCCACCTGTCTTCTACTGCCGCCTTTGCTTTTGTTTTCGTGGTTGGCGGTTCCTTTTCCTCTCCTCACTCTTCATATGCTTTAGGGATTTTGAAATCTTTGGCTATTGATGGTTTTAGGTGCAATTCATGTTCTTCTTGGATAAGTTTTGTTTGGGGGTATTTACAAGAATAGGGAAGGGGTAAAAAATTATTCCCAAAATGGAGATGGGACGAAAATATTGCTCATAATAGGCATATATCAGCAAGTCATTTGTCGCTTCGTGTTTCGCGCACGGCAAACGGTTTGCCGTGCCACATGGACGAATGGGAGGGGGCCTGGACGCACGGCAAATGGCTACATGTGGCACGGCAAACCGTTTGCCGCGCGCGAAACACGAAGCGACAAACGGTTTGCCGATATATGCCCATTGTGGGCATTATTTTCAAACCGTCCCCATTTTGGGAATTATTTTTGCCAACTTAATACCCCAATAGGGATTAACTCTTTTGTTTGGTACAATATTTTTTTTAGTATAATTGTCTTTGATTGCATGTAACTCTGCATTCGAATGTCCACCGACTAACTAATCAATCTGCCCCTCGTCTTTTCTCTTTCCACACTACAAGCTCCTCACCACCTTGCTCTTTCAGCCTGAGGCCCTAGCAGCTCAGCTCCGACGAGCACTTGGGGACCCCGGACTATCATCCCTTGTCACGATCTCAATTCTGAATAGTCGGATCCTCCCATATCGGATCTAATTAGTCTGCAATAATTTATTCAGCAATCACAACTAACATTTAGAAGCATATTTCAGTTAAAATACTAAGAATGAAGTATTTTAAATACTTCTCCATTCACAAAATAAAGTTTACATGGTACATCGTTCCACTATATCTATTCACTCGTACATCAACTGGAAAGGAAATATACAAAAAGATTACTAATTACCTTATAGAAATGCTACCGTAGCTGGTTGGATGCCTACTGCCCTTGTGATAATTCTCCGATGCATGTTGGGTTTTCATAAAACATTAGGAAAGAAATGAGCCAATGCTCAATAACGAAGAAGAAAAACATAGATCAAGCATGATATTTGAAAGGTTCGCTAAGTAAATTTATACAATTATTCTTTTGTTCTATCTTTATTTTAGTTCCTATCTATTCTAATCCACATCAGGGATTGGTCTTCTTCTCTCCACGGACTCCGAAGCTGTGAACATTCTGGGATTGGAGATAGCGCTGATCTGGTGAGCTTAGGTCGTCGCACGTCGCCTCAACCGATTCTCCAATACTACTCTGACAATTCCCTTTTTGTTTTAAGCCTCACAAACAAGGAAGCACGATCCTCGGTAGCTCAAAACCACATGCTAACATTTAATCATATATATTAGTGGCTTTAAATATATGTTATCGTGACCCAACCGTTATCAAACCACACGTACCTCCGTATAACACGATCACATCTTTAGTCAGTCAACCCCTCTAATTGCAACCGAGTACCACGCGTTGCAAAAATTTATTTCACGTACTCAATACATCCGGACAATCGTGTATCACCTAGGTATGGCCTGCCAATACAGATGTTCTTCTGACAAATCTACAGGTTGCATGCCCGACCTGTAGTATCTACTCCAAGTCATCCTTATAGTAAAGAGATAGTACGAAAATCATAATTGGATCTCATTTATACCATGTCAAAATTTATCCTAATATCTAGTGTAATATTTATCGTATATCATACCAACTACAAGGATGATTCATTACATCGACTCTATTTTAGTAATTATTTTAGAGTGGATCATGAAGCAAGCATGTGAATGTTCTTCATAAGAAAGAAAATAATTGACAGTAATTTTTTCAATTTAACTCAAAAACCCAACAGCAATAGGCGGGATTTTGTTACTTGATCGAGCTCTCTCTTGCGTATTGATGAATCTCAATTTTATCACCTTTATTCTTTCATCTGACCTTTAAATCCTAATTAAATGCATGTAAATATCATTATTTTACACAAATTAACATCTCATGTTTATTGTATAAATATTGCATAAAATACTTAAAGCGAAAATAAAAGAATAAAGAAAAAGAGAGGAAAGAAAATAAAATAAAATGCTAAATGTATTTTCTAACCATAAACCCAGATACCTAGGCATCATAATGATTGGGTCGACAATGCATAAAATAGGAGGAGACAAAGGTCAAAGACACAATAAAAACCCTCATTTTTTATTCTTCAATAATTATTTTTTGGGACCTATTTTATTTTTTATTATTTATACCTCAAATCGATAAACTTTGTACATGAAAGTTGTAGATAAGAATACATAGAAAAATACAAAATTGATTTCACACAAAAATAATATACAACGTTCATTCTACACTCAAAATAAATTCCCAAAATCCAAACTTCACATACCCATATCTTTTCCATATGAATTCAAAATGCATCAAAATTATGTTTAATTACTTATAATCTTTAATAAGCTATTTAATAAAGGAGGTTTCATTTAATTTGATATTAAAATGCAAAAGTTAGATTTTGGACCCTTATTTGTGCATCATACCTTAATAAAATATCCATTTTATTTATTCTTCGTATCTTTCATAATTTTATATTTTTATAAGTCTGTAAATATTCTTTATAGTATATGTAAATAATTTAAATTGAATAATTTCATCAAAAAGAAGATAAAATAAATAAGTCCAGTATCATGTATAGATGAATTGTATATACTAATACCTATATATAAATAAAAGGGGAAATTATTCTTTTATTTATGTCATAATTTTACACCTTAGTAACTATTATTTATATTCACTGAAATTAAAAAACTAAAATAAACTATTAAAATACACTAAAATAAATAAAGATACAAAAATACATAGATAAATGTACTATACGTATACCTATATAATAAATACATCTATTCATTTAACTATACAAATAACATCAAAAAATACAATAAAAATATATTTGTGTATATATAAATAAGTTATAAATATATAAATTAAGTGTATAAAATAATAAAATATAAAACACAAAATAAAAATAAAAATACACATAATATAGGTAAATATACCTATGATACTACATGTAAATAATAACTTGTAATAAATAACCGCATAAAAATAATAAAAATGGGAATAAAAACTACATAAAATAGTAAACATTTTTTATTTTATATCTTAAAATTAGTTAATTCATTTAATAATTATTATTCATTTTACAATGTATTTTTGCCTTGCATTTATCTTCTTGGTCTACGTGGACCAACCAGATTCGTTCTTGTGTTGACCCCTAGTCAACTCACCATTTGGCGCCTCTGATGCATCTGACATCTCGAGCCTCTCGTTTCGCTCAGTTTCCCCTAACAATCTAATGATCAAATCGTCGTGAGCCTTGAACAAATATTATAGATGGGATCTCTATTATTCATACATGATACTTAGATCCCATCGATCTCCACCATATCATCCTTGACTCGATTCGCAATATCCTCCACATCCAGCCTATAAATATATCCCTCCAGCCACCTTCCTCGATTAGGCCCCTTTACATGCCCTAATTCCTTCTACCCTAGGCCAAGCGTGACACCTGGTGACAGCATGCACCCCATGCGGTGCTGGAGTGGAGAACGAAGAAGAGGAGGTGACCCACAATGATGCTCCGGCGTCGTCCTGCTCCTTGCCGTCAATCCCAAGTTTGAGTCACGCTCTTCTATTTCTAGGTAGATTTAGTTAATGCCTTTCAATTTTACATTTTAGTTTAAATTTTATTTGCTATTTTATCTTTGATTAGGCTAACTAAGTTCATTGGAGCTCCAGAGCTTCGGCCATCATCGTTCATCGTGCCCATCCCATATTCGACTAGCCTTTCACGCCTCCTTCATTCCTAATCACATTCTCCATCAATTCCACCTATCTACTCAACCTGATCATTTCCATATCAGTGAATCGACACCCATCCTTCGTCGTTCGTCGGAGCGTCGCCGCCTCACCCCCATCTTTGATTATTTCACATAATAATTGCTCGAGGAACTTCGCCTGAGCCCCCTCTATATAACCATGCAGGTCCCTGGCAGAGACAATCCCTGATGAGGGTGATTTGACTCTAGGAGAGATTCCTAGGTCGCTTGAACTTCATCGACTCGCCCGGACCCCATCAGTGGGTCCAGGACTCATCTGTAGGCACCATCTGATGAGGATCGTCAGCAGGAACATGGAGAACACCATAGCATCGTGGGAGTTGCCTTGGAGCTCAAGGAATCAATGGAAAAAGGAAAGGCACACTTGTGTTCTTTCATGTTCTTGGAGAATGCCGTAGAACCGTTTGATGGAGCCCACGCTCCAGATTGCCTAATCGCGTAGAAGATCTGATACCCACCGTCCTTCGTCGAACCGGTATCGGCCCATCTAGGTCGTTCATCATTTAAGTGGAGTGCATCCATCCGTCCGTTGGCACGCAAGAATTGGGTAAACTTCATATATGGCTCGCGTATTTTTGTATATTAATATTTAATATTCAAAATTTCTTATGTAGTGTAAATAAATGTGTTATTTTACGTGGAGCCACTTGCAATTTTATGTATTTACATCCGTATCCATGCCAGCTCAACTCACATGGTCCCCTACATGCAATGGGCATTTTACAAACATACCCCTACGGGTTTTTGTATATGTAATTAGTCAAAATCTTGTATATTCAATATCAAATTTTGTAGGAAAACTTGTAAAGGGGCCTGAAACTTTTTTGCATATGACATTTATGCCCCTACCAAGCGTGCATAATATAATTATTCATGGCTAAATTGCAAGAATGCCCCTGGATTTTGTTTTGAGGTCTGTAAATGTTTGGAAGCTTATTTTATTTGCAACTTCTTCTTTTTTGTGCATGTTTGTTTAATTTTCATAAATACCATCCATACTCCAAAAATCATGGAAAATAGGATAAGGTAAATGGATGCATGCTCTTTCACGTTATATAACTAGTTTTGCATTTTATGCATTTTGCTTATTTATTAAAAATAAAAAAGAGCAAATTTGACCTTGTTTACGTTTAAAAATCCAAAAAAATATATTTTTTTTGAAAATTCCAAAAAAATATATTCATTTACTATAGTATTTTATAGACTCGGATAAAAAATCCCTAAAAATAAAAAAGGAAATTGATAAAAAAAATTAAAAACATCTAAAGTCTATAAAAATATAAAAATTCTTCGAAAATTCTAAAAACATTAGTTTCGATTTGATAAAATTATTTTTATATATTATTATATATTAAATAAAGTTTTGAGGATTTTTCACTTATCGAGTATTTTTAAATCTCAAAATAAATCGACCTATTTAACTAGTCACTGTTTTGATTATTTTGGACTTTACAAATATCAAGAAATTAGAAAAAAATACTCAAAATTTTAAAAATAGTATAAAATATATGAAAAACCTAAAAACGTCTTATTCTGCAAATTTTGATTATTTTTAGCCATTTATAATTATAATACGCTCTATTGTATTATATACCTATATATTATTTATATTATTATTACTTATTATAAATACCTTATATATATTTAAAAACCTTTAAAAAAGACTGTTCTTACCATTGTTGTCTGATTTTTGTATATTTATTATATATATTCGATATATATATCTTATATCATATATATATATAATTATATATATATATATATATTCATACACTCTTATATATATAATATTATATAATATTAAAATTATAAAATAAAAATTTAAAAAATATATAAAAATAAAAATCAAATAAAAATTTGTAAAACCAAAAACCCACACAAAAAGACTAAGAGGGTACTTGTGTACATAATTTGCTTTGATTAGAAATAATCATTAGGCTACCAAGTTTGCTTTCAGTGGTTCGACCTCTACATGCTTACAAATTATACATCTTTGTTAGTAGAGTAAAATAAATTGTACTACACATGTTTATTCATTGATTATTCATATGTTGTTGGTACTTGTTGATTAGTCCATTGATCTTCGAGAGCTGTTGCCACAACCACTTAGTGGTCCCGCCTTGTATGGACTACAAGACAGTTCCTCGGATGTCTTCTTGCCCTATCATGTATACATCACTTCATCGCGATTCGTTTTCAGAAAGGATGACCTACAACTCCTAAAATGATCAAATTTCGCATTCGTATCAAGAACACGAAGAACTTGCCAAGAATACAAATAGTGTGAATAATATATTTTCTCTCGTAATTTCAACAGATCTTCCCTTAACTTAAATGGGGTGATATTTCTAGGGAAATTTTTTGGTAGAGTTTCCACTTATATCAGATAATATTTTAAAAGAAAAATGGAAAGAGTTTCCTCTATAAAATCATCGAGAGAAAAATAGTAACAAAATAGAAAGAATATACTAGAACTGCAAGCGATGGAGAATCGGTAGACATCATGCATCTTAGGTGAGTGAAAGCGTGTGACGAATCACACGGTTCACTGATGGTCTAGCCGCTCGCACCTAAGTAGGGATAAGAATGAATTGGAAAATAAGACAGATCGAAAACCTAGCTCAAGTTAGTGCTACTTACCTCCTGCACGGAACCAGCTAGGATAGGATTGCACCGTCCTCCTCCTCCTCATTTTCCGGAAGTGCTTCACTAGTGCTCCTGCCCTCCTTCTCCTCCTTTCGTCCTCTCGACCCTAGCACTTGGGGTATTGGTGTTAGTGGAAGTTGTAGGAAAATAATGGATAGGATGGGCTATTTATAGGCTTCACAAAATCGCTAATCCATGATTTAACTGTGGTTAGCAGCCCTTAGGTTTGGCATATGGTCTTGGCCAAAGCTTATTTAAAACTTATGGGTTAGAGACTTACAGAATCTTAGAGTTTAAATTAGCTCTTTTCAGAAACTTAAGGCTTAAGTTAGCTCCTTCCAGAACCTTAGAGCCTAAGCTATCTCCTTCCAGAAACTTAGTGATTAAGTTAGCTCCTTCCAGAATCTTGGAGCTTAACTCCTTACGGAAACTTAGGGCTTGAGTTAGTTCCTTCCATAAGCTTACAACTTAAGCCAGCTCCTTTCGAAAGCTTAAGGCCTATGTTAACTCCTTCAGAAGCTTAGAGCTTAAGCTAGCTCCTTCCGGAAACTTAGAGCATAAGTCAGCTCCTTCCAGAAGCCAAAGCTTAGAGCTTAAGTTAGGTCCTTTCAGATGCCAGAGCTTAGGGATTAGCTTCACTTAATGATGAATCTACGATTCATTACAAATAAATGGTTCAAATAAGATCTTCCAGAGCATTATCTAGATGAGTTGGTATGCTTTGCGTTGCATTTGTCATTGGTCGTTGGTTCTTGTCGATTGTCAATTTGTGAACTTAAAAGTTGCATCTAGAGTGTTTTGGGTCATCATTGGTCAGTTCTCAATGTTTCAAAATGCGTGGTTGGGTTCATATCATTCATCACTCATTGTATTCCCTCAGCTCTGTCACCTCTATCCAGATCTTGCCCCCACGATCACCTAAACAAAAGTCCTTCCTAGATCCTGGCCTTACCACTTGAACCTGAAAGTTCCATTTGGTTGATTACAAAGAAAAACTTTTTAATCCACACCACTTGATCTCCATCTGGCAAACACTGTTTTCCATCCACTCTACAATTAGTCAATTGGTGGAGCCAGAGCAATCCAAGTAAGTGGGATAGTTATATCCATCAAGTTGCACTTGAAATAAGTGTTGATATGCCATTGCATGCAAAAGCATGCAACCATTAACGTACTCAATGGTTTTCATGGAAATCCCACGAATATTGTGGATGATTCTGATAAAATACCCATGATGACAGATCACGGTTGCCTCCACATACAGCTCTACATCCTAAAATCCCGATAACAAAAACCCCAGAATTGCTACTGCGATGTTCTTTTGGTGCGCAAACCTCGCGTGATGGATTTGAATGGATTTGAATTCACAACAATCACGCTCATGGGCTTTGCATTCAAATTATGGGGTGACCTGCAATCACGCCGGAGCTGGGGGTACGCCAGAGATAAATAGCGTGGGAGGTTAGACCGTGCAGGGGGGCGCGGGTGAGGTTCTCTACAGGAAGAA
Source organism: Ottelia alismoides (assembly GCA_037367405.1). Classification (NCBI taxonomy): domain Eukaryota; kingdom Viridiplantae; phylum Streptophyta; class Magnoliopsida; order Alismatales; family Hydrocharitaceae; genus Ottelia; species Ottelia alismoides. The sequence continues at coordinate 232,779 of JAZKJV010007884.1, read as the reverse complement.
ACTGCAATCGACATAACAGGAGCTTCAGGAAGCTAATCTCAGGCCAAAGAGAGAAGCCATTCGCCCTTGAGTCTCGCAGTGTCTCCTTTACATGAGCCTTCACCCTCGACTCATCTTTATTTTCGTTCTGCTCTTAGTTTCTGTTTGGTTTCCTATGTCATGAACTGTAGGTTTGCTATAGAATCTTCTTTTAGATGATATTTTGCATTAATCTTTCGTTTCAGGTATATCTAGAGGGTATTGTAGGATAGAGATAAAGTATGGACAACAACCACAAAGTAGACATCCTGCAAATGCTGCCCCATTTATGGCGTTTGACAATTGGAAGACAATAGGCTGTGATCATCAATCAACCCATGGATCAACTACTCTCTGATACTATCTGTGATAGTGTAGATCTCCTCTGTCTACAACCGTTCAAGTCGCATGCCAATACCTCATGAACAACAATTTGATATCAATCTCTCTAAAATATTATTCGTTGTTTCCCATCTCTCATGGTTTGCTTTGATAACAATGATTTTGGTTTATATGACTTCATTCAATTTGAATTTTTAATCACCATTCACCTTTTCTCTTGCACTTCGTATTGTTAAGAAGCCAGGATTTCATGTCGTATCTGTTCTGTTTATAATCAAGGTTTCATTCTTATAAATCAATGGCTTTCGAGTTATATTTGTATTTCTTTTAAAATTTGCATTTTAATTTTGCTTCCATAAAATTACATTCATTTTGTGCAAAAGAAAGGTAGCAAAATACATCCAATCTGCCTCCATGTGTTCGACACGTAGCTCGTCACTATGCACCCACATACATTGTGTGTTTGTTTCAACTTGAGTTTCGGATAAATTTATTATTGATTCGTCCTCCATCTCTTGCACACAACGACTCGGTTTCTACATCAATTTACGCATTCTGATTTTCGAACGATCAATTTTTGGTGTCGCTGCCGAGGAGGCGAAGTGTATGTGTTTGTTTTTCTTTCCTTCTGTACTTTGATCTGCCAATCTGACCTCGCTCTTCTTTTCAGGTGCCTGACGCTCGAAGGAATCTCGATTTGACCGCGAAGCGACCGGGAGAAGCCCCTCCAACTGCTTGACAATCACCTTAGATTTGTCAACACCAGGCGTACCTGTCTAGGACCGCATGTCAATTTGACGAATTTTTTTCTGCTATTCATTTCGTAGTTAATTTAAATTTCAATGTAATTTTTGTTAATCTGTAATTTGGACTGGACGTTCTTCTCTTCTCAACCCCTCCATATTATTTTTTGTAATAACTTGGGTTTTATTTCTTGCACTGCATTTAGATTAGCTTGTTTGTAATCTAGGCAGTTTTTAAAACAAAAATTTTCAAAAAAAAACACCAAAAATACTTCTGTGCACGCATATTGCTAGACGTATCTAGGATCATAGCATTCTAAGATTGCATGTGCCTGATTAGATTTAAAATTCTACAAAGCATCTTGCATAGTAGAGTGTTGGAGCCAGGTACGCAAATCTGACTCTGCACACATCATTTGCATTTGTGTGGTTTTCTCCCCTTGCTTAAAGAACTAAGACCACTAAAACCGCGATTGTTTGAATTGATCTAATCTCATTCGAACCTCTCTTTGAAATTGAAATTAATTCTCAAGTGGTCGCCTTAAAAATCATCTCACAAAAAAACTGTTTGAAACTTGGTTGATGGACTGTGGTTTGCACATGTGGTTGTGATTGAAGCACAACGCAAACTAGGTCACTAGGGCCCAAATCCCATATTTAGAGGACCATTTTAGGACATGTAATTGTGTTTTAAATATTGGGTAATAACACCTTAAAATTGAAAAGATAAGCTCATCAGGGCACATCACGGAGTTGAGTGTGCAAACAGAATTGTTTTGTGTTTGATTGTGTATGTACGGTCGTCGGTCCTAGCAACCCCCACTGTTCAACCCCAACTTCATCACTCCCACAAGATTTTCTACTTCATTATGTAGATTTAGGATGGCACAACCACCTCCACTACCTGACTTTGATCAAATTGAAGATGATGAGTTTCAAATCCCATGACCACCTGACCAAAATACAATTAATCAGCAGCTATTGGCAGGATTCAACATAATGAGAGAAGAGTTAGATGCTATGCGACGAGAAAGAGAGAGAGAGAGAGAATGAGAGATCAAAGACCATTCGTGACTATTATGACCCGGTCTCCATCATCTCACACCATGGATCCAACTCCCTCCTATGGAAAGGAACTTTGAGTTAAAGCCGAATACCATCTCTCTTCTCCCACACTTTGGTGGAAAGAGTGCAGAGGATCCCATCCAACACATCCATGAATTCCTAGCTATAAGTGACACCTTGGTCTACCATGACATAAGTGAAGACTACATCCGCCTTAAGTTATTCCCGTTATCTCTAAAAGACAAGGCAAGTCAATGGTTGTGAAATCTGGGAAGGATCTTAACTACATGGGAAGACTTAAGGAAGACCTTTGCAAACAAATTATTTCCCATTGGTAGAACAAATGCTTTAAGTAGATCCATTACGACCTTCACCCAAGAGCTAGGAGAATTGTTTCATGAGTCATGGGAAAGGTACAATGACATGTTAAGGAAATGCCCACATCATGATGTTCCCAAGTGGCACCTATGCCAGACATTTTACCAAGGCCTTAGAGATGACTTAAGAAACAATGTAGATGCAAGCTGCGGAGGAAACTTTCTTAGTAAAGATGCAGAGAGTGTGTGGCAACTCTTTGAGAATATGAGCGGAAATTCTCTCAACCACGCCTCAATCAAAACTTTTTGCAGAATCGACCCATCCAAAAATTTCAAGACCTACACATCTGAGAATCGGGAGAACCTTTCAAGCTTAGAAATGGAATTAGTCTGCAAAAAGTTAGATAAAATGTGCGTGATTGCTGAACAAGTCGAACAACTTGCAAAATTAGTAGAAGGAAAGCCCCACAAAGACCAAAATATTAGCAACGTCCAGGAGCAAACTTCATCTGCTCCACAACCCCAACAACCTGTCGCATTTGTACATACTCCAACCCACCCACCTGTTGTAAATACCCCACAATCTTATTCACATTTTTTCCTAACCAAATGGTCTACTACACTAACCAGCCTATTGTACAAACTTACACACCCCAAGAAGGTTCGGTTGCCTTCAATTGTAACATACATCAACCTTCCGAGACACCACCTCAACCATATGAAAATGCCAACTGGGTTCAAGGAAAAATACACTCAAACACAACAACCTAGGCTGGCGCTCACATCCAAATTTCTCATGGAGACAACAAGGTCAGGACCAACACCAAGGGCAAGGATTTCACCAACAAAAGCCACCACCCTAACCTGAGACCCAACATACACAAACCAAAGGATCACAAACCACTACTTCAGAGGACCATTTTGATATGTTGGCTAAGATGATGACTGAATTGCAAAGAGAAGTACAAGCATTGAAGAGACAGAATGAGAACCAATTGAAAAATTCAGTCCAACCCACACAGGGAACTCTAACTTCACAGCCTACTCCAAACCCAAGGAACTTGCAAATCACCCCAAAAGTATTTCAATACCTCAACCAAAGACCTCCTCACATCATCCAAAATTCATCACAACAAAATAATGGAGTTGGATCAAGTAGCAACGCTAGTGCCAATGCCGTGACTCCTAGGAGTGGGACTACCACGTAAGACCCACCAAAAATAAAAGGTAAGGAAAAAGAAATGAAAGATCCCATTGAGGACCGAGCTGAAGAGATATTAGGTGAAGACGACTGTATATCTGACTCACCTGAGGCACTAAAGAAACTCCATTATTCCGAAAAGAACTCATTGGCCTCAAACGAGGAAATCCTCAAAGTGTTTGAGCAAGTTCAGATCATCATCCCACTACTAGATGCTATCAAACACATTCCAACGTATGCTAAGTTCCTCAAAGAAATATGCACACCCAAGAGGAATACAAAGTCTAATAGCCAAATACCCGAGCGTCACGTTTTAACCCAAGAGACCACCAATGCCATCTTGCATCACTTGCCTCAAAAGCGACGTGACCCAGGAGCTCCAATGATTCAATGTGAAATTGGTGATACATTATTTGAGAAAGCACTCTTAGACCTCGGAGCCTCCATTAACCTTATCCCCACGTCATTGATTGACCAATTCCACCTAGGTCAACTGAAGCTCACACCAGTTACACTCCAACTAGCAGACTGCTCTGTCAAGAGACCTAGAGGAGTGTTAGAGGATGTTTTAGTCAAGGTTCATGATTTCCACTTCCTGGTTGATTTCTTGGTGTTGGACATTGAAGTTCCTGAAAGGCTAAGCCACACTCCAATCATATTAGGAAGACCATTCTTAGCAACTGCTAAGGCTCATGTTGACTGTGAAAAAGGGACCGTTGAATTTTCCGTGGGAGACGAGAAGATACAAATTGATGTGATGAAACCTTTACAAAAGAAAAAGAAGAGGATAATTATGGGAACATTGAATCTTGTCAACAATTGGATTTGATTGAGGGAGAAGTTATCCAAGCATGTATGAATACATGATTTCTAGAAGGATCTCCCATTGAGGATTATGACCCGTTACTAAAGGAGCTGAGCATTGATTTTGATCATCTCCTATCCACCCCTTATGTTATTAAAAAAGGATCTAACTGAATCTGAAAACACATCACATCTATGTGACAACGCCCAATTAGAGTTGAAACCTCTCCCTAAGAATTTGAAATATGCCTTCTTAGGCGAGCAACAAACCTTACCTGTAAGTATAAGTGCTCACATAACGATTGACCAAGAAAATCGATTGTTGGATGTTTTGAGGAAGAATAAGAAGGCAATTGGTCGGACACTTGCTGACCTCCGAGGTATTAGCCCTAGTTACTGCACACACCACATATACCTGGAAGATGGGGCTAGACCTTCATGTGAGATGCAGAGAAGAATGAATCCGAATATGCGGGAGGTTGTAAAAAAAGAGATCATCGAATGGTTGGATAATGGCGTCATTTATGCCATCGCAGACAGTCCATGGGTAAGCCCTGTTCATGTTGTACCCAAGAAAGCGGGGTTGACTGTTGTCACCAATGATGAGGGTGAATTAGTACCAACCAGAACAGCCACTTCGTGGAGAATTCGCATAGATTATCGGAGATTGAATACAACCACGAAGAAAGATCATTTTCCGCTCCCATTCATTGATCAAATAATTGAGCGGTTGGCAGGCAAGGAATACTTTTGTTTCCTCGATGGGTACTCAGGCTACAACCAAGTGGCCACTGAACCCATGGATCAGAAAAACACTACATTTAACTGCCCCTGTGGCGCATATGCTTTTAGGAGGATGCCACTCAGACTTTGTAATGCTCCAGCCACCTTTCAAAGATGCATGCTTGCTATTTTCACTGAGATGGTAGGAGATTTTATGGAGATATTTATGGATGATTTCTCAGTATTTGGAGACTCTTTTGATTCTTGTTTGGAGTATTTGGATCAAGTTCTCTAGAGGTGTGTGGATGCGAATTTGGTTTTATCATGGGAGAAAAGCCATTTTATGGTCACAAGTGGGATTGTACTTGGACACATTATTTCTAAAAAGGGGATGGAGGTAGACAAGGCTAAAACTGATTTGATTTAAAAAATGCCACCCCCAACAAATGTCAAACATATTCGATCATTTTTGGGTCACGTCGGTTTTTATCGACGTTTCATAAAAGATTTTTCAAAGATAGCAAGACCTCTTACTGAACTTTTGGCCAAAGACCATGATTTTAACTTTGATGGCACATGCCTTGAGGCATACAATACTCTGAAAGACCTGGTGACCCAAGCCCCAATTCTTCAACCACCCAATTGGACCCAAGACTTTGAGATCATGTGTGATGCCTCAGACTATGCAGTAGGGGTAGAGTTGGGGCAAAAGATTGATAAGCTACCTGTCGTGATCCATTATGCCAGTAAGACCCTAGATGATGCTCAAAAGAACGACACCACCACAGAAAAAGAATTACTGGCAATTGTCTTTGCATTGGAAAAGTTTCAACCATATCTTTTAGGCTCAAAAGTCATTGTGTACTCAGACCACACAACACTACGGCATCTTTTGGTGAAGAAGGATGACAAGCTCCGCCTCATTTGATGGATACTCCTCTTACATGAATTTGATTTAGAGATCAGGGACAAAGCAAGAAAATAGAATGTTGTAGCAAATCACTTGTCACGACTCACATCTGACGCACAATCACAATCTCCACCACTAAGAGACTCATTCCCAGATGAGAGGTTTTTATTTGTGACCCACCTTCCATGTTATGCAAATATCGTCAATTATCTCGCTGCTAACAAGATGCCAGAATATTTGAACAAACAACAACGGGATAAACTGATTTCAGATTCAAAATACTATGTGTGGGAGGACCCAATCTTGTTTAGGATCTGCACTGATCAGATTATTAGATGTTGTATTCCGGAGGATGAGATGCAAAGTGTACTCAACCTTTGCCATAGTTCAGGATGTGGTGGTCACTTTGCTGCCAAGAAAACTGCTGCCAAGATCTTGCAAAGCAGCTTCTTTTGGCCAAGTCTGCACAAGGATGCTCATATGTACACTTTTGCATGTCAGAGGTGTCAGACCTTAGGAGGAATGTCCAAGAAGGATGCGATGCCTCTAAATCCCATATTGATTGTGGAGATTTTTGATGTATGGGGTATAGATTTTATGGGACCTTTCAAACCCTCACAAGGATTTCAATATATCTTGGTAGCTGTGGATTATGTGTACAAATGGGTGGAAGCTATTCCTACAAGAACCGCTGACAACAAGGTTGTTTTGGTTTTATTAAGAAAAATATCTTTTTGCGGTTCGGAGTTCCACATGCGATCATTAGTGATGGACGTTCTCATTTTAGAAATAATCAATTTGAGAAGCTGTTATTTGAGTACGGGGTTACACACAAAGTATCCACACCATATCATCCCCAGACCAATGGACAGGCTGGGGTATCCAATAGGGAAATCAAGAAGATTTTACAAAATACTGTATGACCAGATAGGAAAGATTGGTCACAGAAATTGACAAATGCACTATGGGCCTATAGGACAACGTACAAGTCACCACTTGGCATGTCTCCTTTTTGACCGGTTTACGGTAAAGCATGCCATCTCCCTGTTGAGATAGAACACAAGTCTATATGGGTGATTCGAGAATGCAATCTAAACCTAGAGGTTGCGGGAGAAAAGAGAAAATTGCAACTTATTGAATTAGATGAATTTAGGAATGAGGCATATGAAAACTCCCGCATCTATAAGGAGAAAATCAAAGTCTGGCATGATAAGCACATCTCTAGGAAGACATTTGAGCCAGGTCAAAAAGTTTAGTTATTTGATGCTCGCCTGAAGCTGTTCCCAGGCGCCAAAATGTTGACACGGTTTTTCGCGGTTTAAAAGGTCAGTTTTATCAAGTCGTTGTTTTCCCACGATAAACCATTATCAAACAAATAAAATACAACTACGAGTGCGATCAAAGTACAACAAAAATGTACGCGGCAAGTAGAGGATCGAACCACAAAGACTAGGCAAGTTCGCAAAATTTTTTAAGGAGGTTTGAGTGACTTTTTACTTCAAACTTGCAAGGATATAAAACGTTGTTGTTCTGCAAACTCAAGGGCATGTATGTGATTTAGACAACATTAGGGGAATATGATTGTGAAAAAGATTAAATTCCAAAATTAGTGAAGTTTTAATGTAGAGAACATATCCCTCCTCAATTGCTATGATCTCCTTAGAATATAAGTACTAAAAGCAATAGCTTGAAAATGCAAACTTTATATAAACTATAATTAGGCAAGTGCACTATGATGAAGTTTGCAAAGTTAACGATATAAAAATGCAAGTTTTATATAAACTATGATTAAGCAAGTGCATGGTGGTGAAAGTTAGCAAAGTTAAAGATAGAACAAGAAAAACAGAAATAACAAGGGAGGAAACGAGTTGGCTGCGGGTTGGACTTCTATGGACGAGGACGTGCGCGAGGATGATGGTGCGGGCTGGAGTGCACTGTGAAGAGGAGTGAGAGGTCGAGGTCACACGGAGTTGCGGTAGTGCAGCCGAAGAACACGGGGGCAGGAGTTCGCACTCCCACAGGCGCGCTGGAGACTGGAGCGTGCGACTTCAAGCTGGGCCGAAGAGAATAGCGTCAGTAGTTGGACGCGTACAGGGGCAGTGGCTGCACGGGAATGTGCAGGCGTAGGCTGCGGGCTGCAGCAAGGAGGCGATGACAGCTTGAAGTCCAGGAAGATGGCTGGAGGAGATGACCGTTGGGGCTGTGCGCTACGTCCTGTACCTGCAAGAAAAAAAACGAGAGAGAGGTCGAGAATGAGTGCTGTGCGTGAGCTAGTGGCTGAGAGGGAGAGGCTGTGCGTGAGTTGGTGTGAGGGGTTCACGGATGCATGAAAAAAAATCGGGGAGAGAGAGTGGGAGGGGGCTTATGCGTGCATGGAAATGTGGGGGAAGGAGGAGTGTGCGCATGGAATGGGGACAAGAGGGATTACGTGAATGGGAATGGGGAGAGAGAGAGGGAGAGAGAGAGAGGGAGAGAGAGTGTATGCGTGAGAACAAAAATGGGGAGGAGGGTCTTTTTTTATAGCCATTCCATGCGGCTACATGAAAGGGTGCCATGCTTGTAAAGACAAAACACATTAATGCAAGGGTGTTTAATGGTTTGCATGGGAAGAGGCATGGACATGAGAGGATGTATTCCACTATTTTTTATGGAGGGGAGAGAGAGAGAATAAAGAGGACACACATGCATGTATGACATTAAAGAGTGGGAATTTTTTTCACTCTTGACCCTCCCATTTTCTTTCCAAAAATTGTCAATAGAATTCAACATGTTGAATGTTATATTATTACATTCATTTTCTTTTTAATTGTAGATGATTTATTAATGAGAATACATTATCACAATATATAATCAATACATAATTTGTAATAATGATTTTATCTGGATATCACGATTTTTCCTCCTCTATAATAATGGAATAAATAATTATATGAGTTATGCAAGATTGCAGATTATGGGTCAAATACTGAGCTCATTCTTTGCATAATTTTATCTTATTATACCCATATATATTTTAATCATCACCAGGTAAATTGAGATCTAAATGACCGGCCCATTCATTGTACGTACAGTTTTTCCCTTCGGGGACCGTCGAGATTTGTGATCCTTCTACTCAACATACCTTCACTGTTAATGGACAGAGACTTAATCCTTGTATTAAGGATATCTACTCTTTACCCACCACTCCATCTGAGTTCTTGACCGACCCTTAGGGGTGTCTCACGTCTGGCTGCAGACGTAAATTGTAGCGCTTTGTGGGAGGCAACCCACGCTTCTCGTTCTCTTCTTTCAATCACTTGTATATATCTCCATTCACTTTCATTTCTACCATGACATCACTCACTTATGCTAACTTATGCCCCTTGGGACTAAGTAACATATAAGCATAAGGGGAGTACCCTCATTCTTCACAAAAATCCCATAAAAATAAAAAAAAAACTAAAAAATCATCTATATCCCATTTCCAAAAAAGGGGGGCAAAAAATACACCAAAAAGATTTCCACCATTTTTGTCCACCCTTGTACATAGTTTATTTTTATTTTTATTTTTTTTCAAAAAAAATCATGTTTGTCGAAGTTTGCATTGGACCTTGTATTTCCAAACCACCTTACCTCATCTGCATTCTGAATCCTCTGTTGTGCTTACTTTTCATATAGTTAACCATGAGGACATGTCACATCTCAAGCATAAGGGTGTAGTTAGGATTCCTTAAGTCCTTCTAACTCTTGTTTCAGCTTTTGTGGTTTTAGTTTTTACAAAAACAAATAAAAAATGCAAAATTTTTCAAAATTTTTTCAAAACTTTGTTTTTTTTTCAAAAAAATCTTTTCATCCTGATATACTTGTTTTCCATTTGGGCACATCCATCTTCATACTTTTTACCCCAAGCATCTGACAAGATTTTGAACCCATGAACTTGTGTTGAGGACCCCACCTCACCTTTATATAGGAATCTCAAGAGGTTGATGTAACTTAGGCCATTCATGCTATTTTAGCTTAATTATCAGAGAGACAAATTGGATTAGAAACCAGATGACCTTGAGTCCCTTGTTAGACATGAAGAAAATCATCTGAACAACATCGCCAAGTACACTTGACACTTCTATCAAATTGAGGGATCCTAGAAAGACGAGTGTTCAACCCTTGCCACCCATGACTCTTGGCCCGCATACTTAGGGAGTTGGGACCTTCCAAGGGAGAAACATGACCCCAACAGCTATATCTTTAAGTTGGCAAAGCTAAAGTATCCGTACATCGAAGGTATTTTAAAATACCTCCACACATAATGTAAGTACGCTCTACTTTTAACAATAAAGAGGCTTCCATTACTCATGAGCAGTGCCAAAGTTAGCAGCAAACTAGTGCTAATAGTCGGGGCTGCTTAAACATCCACTGGAGCAGGTGGACAAAGGGCATCAGTAGGGCCAGAGTTGGCGTATCTCAAGCGCAGATGGTCGAACCCTACTCAATAAAGCTTACAAATGCCAACCAAATCATTAAAAAAGCTAACGGGGATGATCCGACTTGGAAGGGGAGAAGTACCTCATGTAGTTAGTGTCAGTGCTAAGGGAATAATGGGCTTGCACATGAACCGAACACTTGGCGGACTAGGTGACTTCAAGTCGTAAGAATAACACCGTTCACCGTGGTCTAACTTAATATCAGACAAGGCTCCATATGTCGATTGGATTTTAATCTCAACTTGATACTCAGGTGTTGTTTGACTTAAGCGACATCCGTCTCTAGGGAATCCATCACCTATTACATGTAAATATATCGTCCTCACTCTTAGTTCAAGATTCAAAATCACATCCATTTCTAGGTAGAGAAGGATGAAACAAGTATGCTCCATGGAAAACCTCAAAAGACCATAGTTCCTTTCATTCCTTTTTTGTTGTTTTGTTTTTGAATAAATTGTCTTGCTCGGGACTAGCAAGAGTCAAGCATAAGGGGGTGGTGAATCTACGATTCATTACAATTAAATGGTTCAAATAAGATCTTCCAGAGCATTATCTAGACGAGTTTCTATGCTTTGTGCTGCATTTGTCATTGGTCGTTGGATCTTGTCGATTGTCAGTTTGTGAACTTAAAAGTTGCATCCAGAGTGTTTTGGGTCATCATTGGTCAGTTCTCAATGATTCAAAATGCAGGGTTGGGTTCATATCATTCATCACTCATTGTATTCCCTCAGCTCAGTCGCCTCTATCTAGATCTTGCCCCACGATCACCTAAACAAAAGTCCTTCCTAGATCCTAGCCTTACTACTTGAACCTGAAGGTTCCATTTGGTTGATTACAAAGAAAATCTTTTTAATCCACACCACCTGATCTCCATCTGGCAAACATCATTTTCCATCCACTCTACAATTAGTCAATTGGTGGAGCCAGAGCAATCCAAGTAAGTGGGATAGTTATATTTATCAAGTTCTACTTGAAATAAGTGTTGATATGCCATTGCATGCAAAATCATGCAACCATTAACGTACTCAATGGTTTGCATGAAAATCCCACGAATACTGTGGATGATTCTGATAAAATACCCATGATGACAGATCATGGTTGCCTCCAGATATAGCTCTACATCCTAAAATCCCGATAACAAAAACCCCATAATTGCTACTGCGATGTTCTTTTGGTGCGCAAACCTCGCGTGATGGATTTGAATGGATTTGAATTCACAACAATCATGCTCATGGGCGTTGCATTCAAATTATGGGGTGACCTGCAATCACGCTGGAGCTGGGGGTACGCCAGAGATAAATAGCGTGGGAGGTTAGACCGTGCAGGAGGGTGCGGGTGAGGTTCTCTACAGGAAGAATCTGCAATCGACATAACATGAGCTTCAGGAAGCTAATCTCAGGCCAAAGAGAGAAGCCATTCACCCTTGAGTCTCGCAGCGTCTCCTTTACATGAGCCTTCACCCTCGACTCATCTTTATTTTCGTTCTACTCTTAGTTTCTGTTTGGTTTCCTATGTCATGAAATGTAGGTTTGCTGTAGAATCTTCTTTTAGATGATATTTTGCATTAATCTTTCGTTTCAGGTATATCTAGAGGGTATTGCAGGATAGAGATAAAGTATGGACATCAACCACAAAGAAGACATCCTGCGAGTGCTGCTCCATTTATGGCGTTTGACAATTGGAAGACAATATGTTATTATCATCAATCAACCCACTGATGAACGCGAAATTCGCCTCTATAACAATGTGGAATTAAGTCGTAGTACATGAGACGAATTCAGTTCAGCAAAAACCACAGTCTTTGAATGCTGTGGAATATTTTAACTTGGCAAGTGTACCAAGGTCGAACACAGGGACACGGCTGCCTAATATATTTATCGAATTTTGATTCATGAAGCTCAATGTGATTTAATTCCAATTTCAGGTCCTTATGCAAATTATATTATTTACAAAGCTATGCCATGATGCATGCAATTTTTTTTATCGGTTTTTATGCAATTATAAAGTGATGCATGAATAAATATGTAAGATTATGTATATACAGGTAAAAGCCTACAATTATACCCTAAAAATACGAGCAACATAATATAAATTGAAGTCAGAGTCGATTTAATCCATCATTTAAAACAGTCAACCAATCATAGCAAGCACGAGTAGCACATGGTCTCAATTACCACATAAAAATTTACTTTAATTAAAACAGGAGCAAATGGGACAAATAACTAAAATGTAGAGGACAAAACAAGGATCAAAACGACACTAAAATCATGCAATTTGGACCTATGATGCTCAAGTTATGCTAAAAATAATGCAATGGCATAATTGTAATAAAAATGCAATAAAAATAAAGGATAAATATTGCATTTAGGTCCTTGGAAGGACCTAAATGCAATTATGAAAAACCGCCGGGGCCCATTTGTAATTTCACCATTGCGCGTAGGGCATATTTGTAATTTCCAAAAAGTCAAGGGTCTTCCTGTAAATACCCCAGGCACGCACGTGAGGCACGCGCCTGGAGGACCAAAATGCAATTTCATAAAACCTTTGGGTCTGTCCTGCAAATTACCCATGCCCTCATGTGCGGGGCACGTGAGGGGCCTAGGCTCAGGGAGAAGCACTGGCTCGGGACACGCGGCGATGTCAGGAGGCTCAGGTCAAGGTTTGGTTGGACCCGAGCTTATAGCTTTGGCTGGTGATTCGGCACTCCACATGGCATCATCAGGGCTGCCCGATCGGGAGGATCGGACGGTGCCTGTACTTTCTTCTCCGCCGCGAGCCACCGGAGGAGACTGTGCTCCGGCGAACCCCTGTGGACTCCTCCGAGCTCCGCAAGGTCCCCTGATTATCAGAGGAGCAAGATGGGGACCTCGCGAAGAAGCTGGTGCTGCGGCGATGCTCCGGAGCTGGTTGGCGTGGGCAGTCGATGGAGCTTCACCGGAGGATCGTGGCTCGAAGAAGCTCCGACGAGAATCTCGGCCATTGAAGATACCTGTGATTGTTATGTGTAGCCGAAGCGGAGTGCTGGTGTGTGCGAGGTGAGATGAGCTGGGATGGGAGCCGGGCGAAGGCGAAGAAGATGGTGGCTCAGGGGTCACCTCCACCGTGAAGACGAGGGAGTTGATTCGAGATGCGAAGGGGTTCTGGAGGAAGGAGGAAGGTGGGCAAAGATGCGGGTGAGCTTGCGAAGGTGGGAGCCATGTCAGATGGTGGTGAGCGATAGTGTAGGTGGTCGGAAAATTAGGCGAAAATGAGATAAAAAGGCACCTCGCCGGAGCGAGGTGTTGTGGAGAAATCAGCTTGGGCTGAGGCTCCATGGGAGCCTTCGATCGTCGCCCGCGAGGCCAGCTGCGGTCCTCGAAGCTCAATTGGTGATCGGAGATCACCGATACGCGGCGTATGTGCCGCAGGTCGACACCAGATCAAAACCATCTTTGCCTCGACATTCCTCCCCTCTGCTGTCACCAGAGGGGCAGAGGAAGCTAAGTTTTAACCCCATAATAGTGGACGAGGCAAGACGGTGGCGGGGCAAGGGCTTTTATTGGCGGAGGAGGACGACAGTTACGTGGGTAGAAGGGGGGTTTCGATGGGGGGTTTAATGGTGGAGGAGTGATGGCGGCGAGTGATGATGGTCGCGCGAGGATGGCGGAGGGAAGGGCGATGTGGGGCGGTCGTTAGAAGGAGGGGTGGCAGGAGTCACCTTCCAAAATAGGAAGGGGGTGATGGGCTCGCGCGGTGAAACGGCCGGGGGGAGGGGTTTCGTGAGGTGGAAGACGACTTCCTGGCCGTTGGATCTAGCGATCCAACGGCTAGGATGCGAGCGTTGGTGGAAGGCTACGATCAGATCCAAGGATCTGATCGAACGGTGGAGGAATGGGCGCTAACGGGCGGTTGTGATGGAGGGATAAGAAGGATCCAACGGCCTGAGGGAGAGGAAGGACGTGGAGAAGGGAGAGGCGTAGGATAGGCGCTTGATCGGATGGCTGCGGTGAGGGGATGGCATGGCGCGAGGATGGCCGTGGGATAGGAAGAAGATCGGAGGGTTGGGGTTTAGGCGCTAGTGTGTGGCTCAGATTTGATCTGGGGTTTAGATCGTACGGTGGAAGATAGAGCGGGCTTCAACGGGTGAGATGGAGGCGGGCTGAGAAGATCCAACGGCAGGGAATGGTGACGGGTGGCAAGAGAAGAAGCGGGCTGCGTGGCGGCTCCAGAGAGCGCCACGTGGCCCAATGAGAAAATTCAGAAGACAATTACAAAGAAAAATATAAAAGAAATAGTTAAAGGCCGAACTAGGAAAAAGTCAAAACATGAAAGTTGCTCGTCTCGATGAGATCTACAACTTTCATGTTGGTCAAAAAGCCAAAAGAGGTCATTTATACAAAACGTATTTTTGGGGGTATTTTTAGGGGAATAAAAACACCAAGTTTGTGGTTTTGAGATTTTTTGTATTTTTTATCTTATTTAGGGTCAGTGAATTATAGACAACTATTCTACCTAATTTTTAGGGATTTTTGAGGATAAAATAATTACAAGAAAATAAAAGGGAATTAAAAGCAATATTTTAATGGTAAAATCTATACAATATAATACAAGATAAAAACAAAGAATTACAGGTGATTTTTATTGGATTGATTAAGCAGGGGGTTTAATTTACGGCTTTTAACATGATGAATACGAGATTCATCATACCCCTATACTTAAACCATGCTCGTCCTCGAGCATCTAAAGAATAAAGGAGTCAGATTAATTCCTGACAGTGCGCGTGAAATTTTCAAGGCTTGATCTTTCGAAGACCCTTGACCTAAGTGATCCTAAAATTCCAGTTTATCCAAGCCTTAGTCAGAAGGAATCCAACTTCTCTAATCACCAAACTCTCTTTTTGTACATAGAATATAAGGATATGACAATTAGTGTACTGCATTTCATGAGAGCCGAGTCGGTGCATCACTCAAAGTTCCAATCTCAAAGACTCTCCTCTAGACCTAATCCTCAATACTAGGAAATAAGTCTATTCTTGCTTCAGTCAACTGTCTCTATAGTTTGTCAGACTTGAAGTGTAGATGGACGGCCAGATGATGGAGGGGCATGGGATTGTGTCTATTTTTCTCACCCTCACATTGGAACAAGGGGCCTCTCGAGTGCCTTTTTACTCAACACATGTAAATTATTATTTTGTTGATCAATGTGTCCGTCAAAAGAGTTGGAATCGTCTGCACTTGTTTTTCTGGGAGTACACCAGGGTGTGTCTTTTCTGAGTATCTAAGATACCTTCGACACCCAGACTTGTATCGCTTACGATGCATGGCCCTTTTTGTGGTGTCAGCCCGACTCCTTGGTCCTAATTAGCGCTTGATCCAAGTGGACACTTTGAAATGTTTGGGAGCGCTCGCCATTGGTGGAAGCTCAATTGTAATTTGACTTTGGTATTCAGAACTTTTTTCTTTGAAATTTCATTTCTTTTGTTGGCTAGCTCCACTGCTTTTACCAAGAGTTGGCGCACACTGATCAACAAATTCCTTTAAGTTTCATCACACCCTGGCATTTTTAGGTAAATATCAAAGAGATAGCATATGAATCTTGTTCACATACTGGCCAAGGTTTTGCTGTCACTCAGGTTTTCTGAAGCCTTCATTAACTTTATCCCATCCTCGAATATCATAAGATCGGGTCTAAACTCAAATCTCTGGTCCTAGTTCCTCAAGTGATATCTCAACTCAGCTCATCAATCATGCAGTTGTGGAAGTGACTGTGCTGATCATATTTTCTTGAAGGTAGAGATGAAGAGTGCAATATAGCACTCAAATCTTTCAAACCAGGGAAGTGTAGATATTTAAGTCATAAAAACCCTAATGGCTAAGACATGTTAACTCAGACTCTCAAGATCACAGAAATCTAGTGTCCTCAAAATCCTCAAGCCTTTAGTGAGTGTCAAAATGTGTCAGGAATTCACCAACTCCTTCGGTTAGTGATTTTGTGTCTTTTGTAGATTTTTATGGGTTTTAATTTTGATTTTTTTTATTCCTCGGAGAGACAATGACTGGCCCAGGCTCTAATAGAAGTATCCACTCTCAGCCTGTATGGGTGTAAGTACGGGCCGAGACCCGTGTTACTTGAGGACGGGGCCGTATGCGATGTCCTCTAAACCACCCACTCTGCTAAGGGAGACCGAGGTTCCCTCACTGAAAATGTCTACTAAACCTAGTAGTCAGAGTCAAATTCCAAGAAAGATTTTCAGTTTTTCAATTTTTTCATACAGGAATATTTACAAAAATTAATCCCTCAATTTTTAATGAACAATTTTTACAAGGTTTTTACTCAGTTCACAAGATTACCAAAACCCAGCCCGAAAAATAAAATTTTAAAAGAGATTTAAAATGCAAGCTAAGGCTAAAGTAAATATACAATAATATACGGTATACCCCCTTATACTTAAAAATTGCTATGTCCTCATAGCACAAGTGCCATGAAGCCAAGGCTCATTCAAATATAGGGTGATATAGCGGAACTGAGGAGGGGGGGTCCCCCTATACTTAGGCCAAAATCGGCCTAAGTACAAGAAGACAGAACGAGGGAGGGAGAAGCAGGCAGGTCCCCCCTATACCTAGGCTACAAATAGCCTAAGTAAGGTCTGCGTTTAAGGGGGGGGGGTCTATGATACAGGGGTGAGGGGGAGGGGGTCCGTGAAACACACACACACACACACACACAGAGAGAGAGAGAGAGAGAGAGAGAGGATATACAAGGGGATGGTGGAAGTGAGTGTGCATGTGCAGTGTAGGTGTGTGGGGGGGGGGGGATTTTTTGTGTACAATATGCAAAAATGGAAATAAATATGTAGATGCAATAGTTTTTTTTACAAGATGCAATGCAATTTGACTGATAAAAAGACTCCAATTTTTCTTCACATATTCCTTTGCGGCCTCTTCAGCGGAAGCTCCCGACTTCACGCCTCCATGAGGATCAAGCGTCCCTGATCATCATGGGCCCTGCCACAAAAGAAAAATGTTAGAATACTCAGAGAAATTAAATCATCAAATATTATGCATGAAATGAGGACCTAAAAATTTGAAATTATTCACTAATAAAAATCAAAATTCAAAAATCAAGCAAAGCCGTGTCCCCGGGCAATGGCGCCATTTGATGAACGTGAAATTCGCCTCTATAATAATGTGGAATTAAGTCGTAGTACAGGAGACAAATTCGGTTCAGCAAAAACCACAATCTTTGAATGCTGTGGAATATTTTAACTTGGCAAGTGTACCAAGGTCGAACACAGGGACACGGCTGCCTAATATATTTATCGAATTTTGATTCATGAAGCTCAATGTGATTTAATTCCAATTTCAGGTCCTTATGCAAATTATGCTATTTACAAAGCTATGCCATGATGCATGCAATTTTTTTATCGGTTTTTATGCAATTATAAAGTGATGCATGAATAAATATGCAAAATTATGTATATATAGGTAAAATCCTACAATTATACCCTAAAAATGTGAGAAACAAAATATAAATTGAAGTCAGAGTTGATTTAATCCATCATTTAAAACAGTCAACCAATCATAGCAAGCATGAGTAGCACATGGTCTCAATTACCACATAAAAATTTACTTTAATTAAAACAATAGCAAATGGGACAGATAAGCATGCTAAAATGGACAAAACAAGGATTAAAACGACACTAAAATCATGCAATTTGGACCTACGATGCTCAAGTTATGCTAAAAATAGTGCAAGGGCATAATTGTAATAAAAATGCAATAAAAATAAAGGATAAATATTGCATTAGGTCCCTGGAAGGACCTAAACGCAATTATGAAAAACCGCCGGGCCCATTTGTAATTTCACCGTTGCGCAGGGGCATATTTGTAATTTCCAAAAAGTCAAGGGTCTCCCTGTAAATACCCCAGGCGCGCACGTGAGGCACTTGCCTGGAGGACCAAAATGCAATTTCATAAAACCTCTGGGTCTGTCCTGCAAATTACCTAGGCCCTCACGTGCGGGGCACGTGAGGGGCCTAGGCTCGGGGAGAAGCGCTGGCTCGGGACACGCGGCGATGTCAGGATGCTCGGGTCAAGGTTCAGTTGGACCCGAGCCTATAGCTTTGGCTGGTGATTCGACACTCCACGTGGCATCATCAGGGCCGCCCGATCGGGAGGATCGGACGGTGCCTGTACTTTCTTCTCTGCCGCGAGCCACCGGAGGAGACTGTGCTCCGGCGAACCCCTGTGGACTCCTCCGAGCTCCGCAAGGTCCCCTGATTATTGGAGGAGCAAGATGGGGACCTCACGACGAAGCTGGTGCTGCGGTGATGCTCCGAAGCTGGTTGGCGTGGGCAGTCAATGGAGCTTCGCCGGAGGATCGTGGCTCGAAGGCACCGACGAGGAACCTCGGCCATTGAAGATACATGCGATTGTTATGTGTAGCCGAAGCGAAGTGCTGGTGTGTGCGAGGTGAGATGAGCTGGGATGGGAGCCGGGCGAAGGCGAAGAAGATGGTGGCTCAGGGGTCTCCCTCCACCGTGAAGATGAGGGAGTTGATTCGAGATGCGAAGGGGTTCTGGAGGAAGGAGGAAGGTGGGCGAAGATGCGGGTGAGCTTGCGAAGGTGGGAGCCATGTCAGATGGTGGTGAGCGATAGTGGAGGTGGTCAGAAAATTAGGCGAAAATGAGATAAAAAAGGCACCTCGCCGGAGCAAGGAGTAGTAGAGGGATCAACTTGGGCTGAGGCTCCATGGGAGCCTCCGATCGTTGCCCGCGAGTCCAGCTGCAGTCCTCAGAGCTCAATTGGTGATCGGAGATCACCGATACGCGGTGTATGTGCCGCGGGTCGACACCAGATCAAAACCATCTTTGCCTCGACATTCCACCCCTCCGCTGTCACCGGAGGGGTGGAGGAAGCATGTTGGTCAAAAAGCCAAAAGAGGTCATTCGTACAAAACGTATTTTGGGGGGTATTTTTAGGGGAATAAAAACACCAAGTTTGTGGTTTTGAGATTTTTTTTGTATTTTTTTATCTTTTTAAGGGTCAGTGAATTATAGACAACTATTCTACCTAATTTTAGGGATTTTTGAGGATAAAATAATTACAAGAAAATAAAAGGGAATTAAAAGCAATATTTTAATGGTAAAATATATACAATATAATACAAGATAAAAACAAAGAATTACAGGTGATTTTTATTGGATTGATTAAACAAGGGGGTTTAATTTACGGCTTTTAGCATGATGAATACGAGATTCATCACCCAATATCAATGATGAACGTGAAATTTGCCTCATTAAGAGTGATGAATTAGTCGTAGTATAGGAGGCGAATTCGGTTCAGCAAAAACCACGATCTTTTAATGTCGTGGAATATTTATACTTGGCAAGTCTACCAAGGTCGAACACAGGGACATGGCTACTTAATATGTTTATCAAATCTTGATTCATTAGGCACAATGTGAGTTAATTTCAATTTCAAGACCTCATGATGAACTATGCTATTTACAAAACAAAGTCATGATGCATGCATTTTTTTAATTGGTTTTTATGCAAGTTAAAGCGATGCATGAATAATGCAAGAGAATATGTATGCTGCATAAAAGATCACAAGTATACCTTAAAAATATGAGCATCATAATAGAAATAGAAATCAGAGGCAATTTAATCCATCATTAAAAAGCGGTCATCAAGTCAATGCAAAACAAGGAGAGCAGCATCCCATTTCACATAAAAAATCACTTTAATTAAAATAGTGGCAAATGAGACAATAAACATGCTAAGATGTAGAGGACAACAACAAGGATCAAAACGACACTAAAATCATGCAATTTGGACCTGCGATGCTCAAGTTATGCTAAAAACAATGCAGAGGCATAAATGTAATAAAATTGCTAGAAATAAAAAGGATAAATATTGCATTTAGGTCCATAGAGGGATCTAATTGCAAATAGCAAAAACCGCCTGGGCCCATATGTAATTTGTCCATTGCGCGCAGGTGCCTTTCGTAAATCTTTAAAATTTGGAGGGCCTTCTTGTAAAATACCCAGGCACGCACGTAAGGCACGTGCCTGGGGACCATTCTGCAAATCTTCAAAGTATCAGGGTCCCTTTGTGCAAATTACCTAGGCCCTCAAGTGCGGTGCACGTGAGGCGCCTAGGCTCGGGAGGGCTCCAGTGGCTCGGGTCACGTGGCGATGTCTGGTGGCTCGGCTCGAGGTTCGGTGAACCCAAGCCATCTGGTTCGGACTGAGGCTGGGACGCCCACGTGGCTTCATCCTAGCCGCCCCGATCCCGTAGATCGGACGACACCTGTAGCGTCATCCTCCTCCGCAGGTCACCGGAGAAGGCGGGTCTCCGGTGACCTGCTTGTAGCTCCGCCGTGCTTCAATGGATAGTCTGAAGGTCGAAATAGCTCGCTGGATGTGTGGCGAAGGTCCTGGAGCTCAGGCGAAGCTCCGAGGTTATCTGGAGCTTCTTGGCGAAGCATGGTTGTCGGAGGAGGAGTTCGAGACCGACGGGGAGGTGCATGCTCCGACCATTGAAGAAGTGAAACCTGCAGATGTTAGAAAGCTGAAGCATGCCCTTGTGCGTGAACGGTGAGTGAAATGGTGGTCCGTGGATGTGGCCGGAGTGATGGACCAAGAAGCTCCTTCTCCGGCGGAATGGAGGAGGAGATGTATCGGATTGTGAGGGATTCTGGAGAAGGGAGAGGGGGTCGGTGAGGGTATTGGTGGTCGGGAGGAGCTGATGAGGAGGTCGGATGAGGGTATTGGTGACTGTGGGCAGCGGGATAAATCGAAGAAATGAAAGAAAAATCACCTCGCCGGAACGAGGTGATGGTGGAGGTAGTAGCCTGGGATTGATCTCCGTTGGAGCTCTGGGTCGTCACCCTGGCCTGCCCGACCTTGGCAGGGAGCTCAGGGTGCCGGGAGGCGACCGCAGCACGACCATGGTGGCTGTGGGTCGACACCAGACCAACCCCATTGTCGCCTCGACGTTCCGCCCCTCCGCTGTCATCGGAGGGGCGGAGGAAGCTAAGAGAAGGCCCAAGAATGGTGGACAGGGGTCTCAAGTGGCGGAGGTCGGCTTATATAGGTGACGACGATGGGCTGTTACGTGGTGAAGAGGACGGTTTCGATGGGCGAGGTTTCAATGAGGGAGTAATGGTGATGGTCGAGGGGGGTTACGCGAGGGAGAAGGAGGAGTGGGCTACGCGGAACGGTCGTTAGGTGGTGGAGCAGTGGCCGGAGGCAGGGGCTAAAAATGGAAGGGGCGGAGTGGCTGCAAGTCGTAACACATGGGGGGAGAAACGGCTGGAGGAGGACGATGAGTGGAAGCCGTTGGATCTTGCGATCCAACGGCTAGGATAAAGCAGTGGTTGGAGGGCTTAGATTAGATCTAAGGTTAGATCGAGCGGTGGGGAGTTAGGCGTTGATGGGTGGTCTAGATGGATACGTGGGGGAAGATCCAACGATGGGGAGAGCAGGGTGACGTGGCGTGTGGTGAACCATTGGATGTCAGTAAGATTGGGCGGTTGTTACGAAGGCGGGAAGGAGCGGTCGAGATCAGATCTGGGGGCTTGATCTGACGGCTGAGAAGTGGAGCGGTGTGGGCGGTTCAGATGAAGGCGGGGGTGATTAGATCCAACGACCCAAGAGGGGTGTCGGGTGGCGTGAGAAGAAGCGGGCCACGTGGCAGCTCCAGAGAGCGCCACGTGGCCCAATGAGAAAAATTCAAATAAATATACAAAGATAAATAGAAAAGAAATAGTTAGAGGCTGAATTAGGAAAAAGTCAAAACATGAAAGTTGCTCGTCTCGACGAGATACACAACTTTTATGTTGGTCAAAAAGCCAAAAGAGGTCAATTGTACAAAGCGTATTTTTGGGGGTATTTTTAGGGGGATAAAAAACACCGATTTTGTGGTTTTGAGATGTTTTTGTATTTTTTAATGTTTTTAATGGTCAGTGATTTATAGACAATTATTCTACCTAATTTTTAGGGGTTTTTGAGGATAAAATAATTACAAGAAAATAAAGGGAATTAAATAAAATAATTTAATGGTAAATATAATACAGGATAAAAATAAAGAATTAAAGGGTATTTTTATTGGTTTGATTAAGCGGGGGTTTTAATTAGCGGCTTTTAGCATGATGAATACGAGATTCATCATACCCCTATACTTAAAACATGCTCGTCCTCGAGCATCTAAAGAATGAAGGAGTCGAATTAATTCCTGACAGTGCACGTGGAATTTTCAAGGCTCGATCTTTCGAAGACCTTTGACCTAAGTGATCCTAAAATTCTGGGTTTATCCAAGCCTTAGTCAGAAGGAATCCGACTTCTTTAATTATCAGACTCTCTTTTTGTACATATAATATAAGGATATGACATTTAGTGTACTGCATTTCAAGAGAGCCGAGTCGATGCATCACTCAAAGTTCCAGTCCCAAAGACTCTCCTCTAGACCTAATCCTCAATACTAGGGAATAAGTCTATTCTTGCTTCAGTCAACCGTCTCATTAGTTTATCAGACTTGAAATGTTGATGGACGGCCAGATGATGGAGGTAATGGGATTGTGTCTATTTTTCTCATTCTCATATTGGAACAAGGGGCCTCTCGATTGCCTTTTTACTCAACACATGTAAAATTTAATACTGTTGATCAATGTGTCCGTCAAGAGAGTTGGAGTCGTCTGCACTTGTTTTTCTGGGAATACACTGGGGTGTGTCTTTTCTGAGTATCTAAGATACCTTCGACACCCAGACTTGTATCGCTTTCGATGCAGGGCCCTTTTTGTGGTGTCAGCCCAACTCCTTGGTCCTAATTAGCGCTTGGTCGAAGTGGACACTTTGAAAATATTTGGGAGCGCTCGCCATTGGTGGAAGCTCATTTATAATTTGACTTTGGTATTTAGAGCTTTTTCTTTGACATTTCTTTTTTTGTTGGCTAGCTCCACTGCTTTTACCAAAAGTTGGCGCACACTGATGAACAGTTTCCATTAAGTTTTATCACACCCTGGCACATAGGTAAATATCAAAGAGATAACATATGAATCTTGTTCACATACTGTCTAGGGTTTTGCTGACACTCAGGTCTTCTGAAGCCTTCGTTAACTTTATCCCATCCTCGAATATCATTAGATCGGATCTAAACTCAAACTCTAGTCCTAGTTCCTCAAGTGATATCTCAACTCATCTCATCAATCATGTAGTTGTGGAAGTGACAGTGCTGATCATATTTTTCTTGAAGGTAAAGATGAAGAGTGCAATATAGCACTCAAAATTTTCAAACTAGGGAAGTGTGGATATTTAAGTCTTAAAAACCCTAATGGCTAAGGCATGTTAACTCAGACTCTCAAGATCACAGAAATCCAGTGCCCTCAAAATCCTCAAGCCTTGAGTGAGTGTGAATGTGTCAGGAATACACCAACTCCTTAGGTTAGTGATTTTTTTGTGTGATTTTTGTCTTTTGCAGATTTTTATGGGTTTTATTTATTTTTATACAGGAATATTTACAAAAATTAATCCCTCAATTTTTAATAAACAATTTTTACAAGGTTTTTACCCAGTTCACAAGCTTACCAAAACCCAGCCCGAAAATAAAATTTTAAAAGAGATTTAAAATGCGAGCTAAGGCTAAGGTAAATATACAGTCTTTACAAGAATTAATCCCTCAATTTTTAATAAAAAATTTTTACAAGGTTTTTACCCAGTTCACAAGCTTACCAAAACCCAGCCTGAAAAATAAATTTTAAAAGAGATTTAAAACGCGAGCTAAGTCTAAGGTAAATATACAGCAATATACGGTATACCCCCTATACATAAATTTTGCTATGTCCTCATATCACAAGTACCATGAAGCCAAGGCTCGATTCAAATATCGGGTGATATAGCGGAACTGAGGAGGAGGGTCCCCCTATACTTAGGCCAAAATTGACCTAAGTACAAGAAGACATAACGAGGGAGGGATGAGCAGGTAGGTCCCCCCTATACTTAGGCTACAAATAGCCTAAGTAAAGTCTGAATTAGGAGGGGAGAGTGTCCTATGATACAAGGGTGAGGGGGTTCGTGAAATATACAGATAGAGAGAGAGAGAGACAGAGAGAGAGAGAAATATACAGGGGAAGGGAGATGGGGTGATGTGAGTGTGTATGTGCAAGTGTGCGTGTGTGGGGGGGGGGGGTAGATCATCAAGTGATCTACTCTCTTTTTTTTGTGTGTGTACAACATGCAAATCTGGAAATAAATATGCAGATGCAAGTTTTTTCAATATGCAATGCAGGCTGTCTGATCTAAAACTCCTAAAATTTCTTCCCGAATTCTTTTGCGGTCTTTTCAGCGGACGCTCCGACTTCACGCCTCCATGAGGATCAAGCGTCCTTGATCATCATTGGCCCTGCCACAAAAGAGAAAAGTTAGACACACCGAGAAATTAAATCAGTTGATGCAAAAATTGATGTACGAAACGAGGACCTAAAAAAAATGAAATTAATCAATAAAAAAACCAAAATTCAATAATTAAGCAAAGCCGTATCCCTGGCAACGAAGCCATTTGATGAACGTGAAATTCGCCTCATTAAGAGTGATGAATTAGTCGTAGTATAGGAGGCGAATTCGGTTCAGCAAAAATCACGTTCTTTGAATGTCGTGGAATATTTATACTTGGTAAGTCTACCAGGTCGAACACAGGGACATGGCTACTTAATATGTTTATCAAATAATCTTGATGCATTAGGCACAATGTGAGTTAATTTCAATTTCAGGACCTCATGGTGAACTATGCTATTTACAAAACAAAGCCATGATGCATGCAATTTTTTTAAATTGGTTTATGCAAGTTAAAGCGATGCATGAATAATGCAAGAGAATATGTATGCTGCATAAAAGATCACAAGTATACCCTAAAAATATGAGCATCATTATAGAAATAGAAATCAGAGGCAATTTAATCCATCATTAAAAAGCGGTCATCAAGTCAAAGCAAGACAAGGAGAGCAGGGTCCCATTTCACAGAAAAAATCACTTTAATTAAAATAGTGGCAAATGAGACAATTAAACATGCTAAGATGTAGAGGACAAAACAAGGATCAAAACGACACTAAAATCATGCAATTTGGACCTACGATGCTCAAGTCATGCTAAAAACAATACAGGGGCATAAATGTAATAAAAATGCTAGAAATAAAAAGGATAAATATTGCATTTAGGTCCCTAGAGGGATCTAATTGCAAATAGCAAAAACCGCCTGGGCCCATATGTAATTTGTCCATTGCGCGTAGGGGCCTTTTTGTAAATCTTTAAAACTTGGAGGGCCTTCCTGTAAAATACCCGGGCACGCACGTGAGGCACGTTCCTGGGGACCATTCTGCAAATCTTCAAAGTATCAGGGTCCTTGTGCAAATTACCCAGGCCCTCATGTGCGGTGCACGTGAGGCGCCTAGGCTCGGGAGGGCTCTTGTGGCTCGGGTCACGTGGCGACGTCTGGTGGCTCGGCTCGAGGTTCGGTGAACCCGAGCCATCTGGTTCGAACTGAGGCTGGGACGCCCACATGGCTTCATCCTAGCTACCTGATCCCGTAGATCGGACGACACCTGTAGCGTCATCCTCCTCCGCAGGTCACCGGAGAAGGCGTGTCTCCGGCGACCTGCTTGTAGCTCCGCCGTGCTTCAATGGATAGTCTGAAGGTCGAAATAGCTCGCTGGATGCGGGGCGAAGGTCCTGGAGCTCAGGCGAAGCTCCGAGGTTATCTGGAGCTGCTTGGCGAAGCGTGGTTGTTAGAGGAGGAGCTCGAGACCGGCGGGGAGGTGCAGGCTCCGACCATTGAAGAAGTGAAACCTGCATATGTTAGCAAAGCCGAAGCGTGTTCTTATGCGTGAGCGGTGAGTGAAATGGTGGTCCGTGGAGGTGGCCGGAGTGATGGACCAAGAAGCTCCTTCTCCGGCGGAATGGAGGTGGAGATGGACCGGATTGTGAGAGGTTCTGGAGAAGGGAGGGGGGGTCGGCGAGGGTATTGGTGGTCGGGCGGAGCTGATGAGGAGGTCTGATGAGGGTATTGGTGACTGTAGGATGCGGGATAAATCGAAGAAATGAAAGAAAAATCACCTCGTCGGAGCGAGGTGATGGTGGAGGTAGTAGCTTGGGATTGAGCTCCGTTGGAGCTCTGGGTCATCACCCTGGCCTGCCCGGCCTTGGCCGGGAGCTCAGCGGTGCTGGGAGGTGACCGCAACATGGACATGGTGGCCGTGGGTCGACACCAGACCAACCCCATTGTCGCCTCGACGTTCCGCCCCTCCGCTGTCACCAGAGGGGCGGAGGAAGCTAGGAGAAGGCCCAAGAATGGTGGATGCGGGTCTCAGGTGGCAGAGGTCGGCTTATATAGGTGACGACGATGGGCTGTTACGTGGTGAAGAGGGCAGTTTCGATGGGCGAGGTTTCAATGAGGGAGTAATGGTGATGGTCGAGAGGGGTTACGCGAGGAAGAAGGTGGAGTGGGCTACGCGGAACGGCCGTTAGGTGGTGGAGCAGTGGCCAGAGGCGGGGGCTAAAAATGGAAGGGGGCGGAGTGGCTGCAAGTCATAACGCCTGGGGGGAGAAACGGTTGGAGGAGGACGATGAGTGGAAGTCGTTGGATCTTGCGATCCAACAACTAGGATAAAGCAGTGGTTGGAGGGCTTAGATTAGATCTGAGGTTAGATCGAGCGATGGGGAGTTAGGCGTTGATGGGTGGTCTAGATGGATACGTGGGGAAGATCCAACGATGGGGAGAGTAGGGGTGACGTGGCGTGTGGTGAACCATTGGATGTCAGTAAGATCGGGCGGCTGTTACGAAGGCGGGAAGGAGCGGTCGAGATCAGATCTGGGGGCTTGATATGACGGCTGAGAAGTGGAGGAGTGTGGGCAGTTCAGATGAAGGTGGGGGTGATTAGATCCAACGGCCCAGGAGGGGCGCCGGGTGGCGTGAGAAGAAGCAGACCACGTGGCGGCTCCAAAGAGCGCCACATGGCCCAATGAGAAAAAATCAAATAAAAATACAAAGATAAATAGAAAAGAAATAGTTAGAGGCCGAATTAGGAAAAAGTCAAAACATGAAAGTTGCTCGTCTCGACGAGATCTACAACTTTCATGTTAGTTAAAAAGCCAAAAGAGGTCAACTGTACAAAGCGTATTTTTGGGGGTATTTTAGGGGGATAAAAACACCGATTTTGTGGTTTTGAGATGTTTTTTGTATTTTTTAATGTTTTTAATGGTCAGTGAATTATAGACAATTATTCTACCTAATTTTTAGGGATTTTTGATGATAAAATAATTACAAGAAAATAAAGGGAATTAAATACAATAATTTAATGGTAAATATGATACAGGATAAAAATAAAGAATTAAAGGGTATTTTTATTGGTTTGATTAAGCAGGGGTTTTAATTAGCGGCTTTTAGCATGATGAATACGATATTCATCAATCAACTACTCTCCTATACTATCTGCGACAATGCAGATTTCCTCCGTCTACAACCATTCAAGTCGCATGCTTATGAATACCCATTCATCACTCTTTATTCTTATATTTTAGCTACAAAAACCTATGCAAATGCATGTAGATACTTGTAAATAGGAAAAATTAGCAAAATCATGCATTGTGTAAAAACCTATAATTAGCATGTTTTTGTGCAAAAATAAAAGAATAAAGATCAAAAAGAAAAAGTGGGAAATATTTAGAATAAATATTGAGCAACCTAACCCAAGGGAGGGCTCAGCATGGGCCTGACCGCATAAAAGCCAAGTAGAGGGAGATAGGGGCTCATGTGTATATATTTTTGTACATAAATAAAAATGTTTTCCTCACTCAAAAATATGCTTGTAAATATGTGTATATATTTATAAAAGATAAAAACAAAATAAAAATTTGAAAATCAAAAAGTTCAAAAATACCCTTTCACCATGTACATAGACCATACTCCTATATTTATTCAACCTTGTAAATAAATAAAATCATTTTCTAAACTTTTTGTAAATATTCTAGGTTATATATTGTAAATAAATAAAATAAAAATAATCAAAACAAAAATCAAATAAAAATAACAAAATTAAAATAACAAAAATATATTGTACATATGCCATGTATATAGTTGTACATAACTATTTATTTCACCTATGTATATAAATAATAAAAACAAAATAAAAATACCCTTTTATTCCTCATTTTATTCTATAAATAAATAAAATATAAAATAGGAATAAAATTGTATAAAAATAATAATTAAAAATCAAAAATCAAAAACCTACATATTGTATTTATACCTATATATAGCTATATAATGTAAATACCTTATTTTTATTTCCAAAAATTAATTAAAAATCACCAAAAAATAGAAAAAAATAAAATAAAAATAATTCATGTTTTAAGTTTTTGTAAATTCGGCCTTTTTCTAACTCAAAATAATTAAATAAAATTTCATAGCTTGGCGGCCTCTGATTGGTCCACGGGGGATTGTTGACCCCCGGTCAACTATCCCCCCAGGACCACCAGAGCCGGGTCCTCCTCGCCCGACCCGTTTTCTCCAATTTTTCCACGGATCACCCGATCGCCAATCCACCAAACCCCGGGTCCGGATCACTCCACTCACGTCCGGCAGCCTCGCCGGAGCCGCTCCCTCGGGATCCGCGCGCTCCTGAGCTTGCGCGGACCTTCTCTTTTCGGACCCCTAGCCACTTAAATACCGAGCTCCGCCACCAAATTTTCCTATCTTTGGCTAATCCGTTCCACCCCCAGTGAGCTCCAGTGCCCGAGCGTGAGTGACAGCTCGCTCCAGGTGCCGTCGCAGCGAGGAGAGGGGCCGGATACCACTGATCCGGCGAGTCAGCACCGCCGTGCTCCGCCCAGAGCAGGAGCTCGAGCCTCGGGCCGAGACAACCCTTGAGGCCATGACCAGGAGCTACCTCAGCTCCAGCATAGTCTCCTCGACCACCCAGGTAGACCCTTAGCTTCCTTATTTAGTCTAATTTTCATTTTGCCCCAAATCGCTCCGCCGTCGTGTTCCATCGATTCCGACCACCTCACGCATCCATTCGATCATCGGAACCCGTTATCACCTCCGCCTTCCCTCCACGCACCTTCTCCGCCCCTCCGTTCAACCCAGCTCGCACAGGAGCTGGGATTCGAATCCCTTCGCCGTCGCTTCGCCGGGGTTCGTCCGCACCGACGCACACACCACCTCCACGACGCCTAACCGGGTCGAGGCACTTTGCCCTCAACCCGCGAATCTCCTGGTTCCATTTGCAGGTCAGTGCGAGCCCATCTGAAGGCTCGAGTCTTCCAGGCCAGGAGCTCTCCTCCGCCGACCTTGCCGGAGCCCTCCAGGGCTCGGCTGGGCCATCGGAGACCACCATCAGCTGCGGAGCTTCATCGCGCATCTTCTCCGATCTCCGGAGGCAGCAGGGGAGGATCCCAGCGCTCACACGAGGCCGGCGAAAGTCGCCGGGCACCTGTTCTTCGAGGATCTTCAGCCGCCGTCCGATCAGCCTCGACCTCCAGTTTTCATCTCGTCCATCCATTCTCGGAGGAGCAGTCACCGCCCGATCATTCAGAGGGACGATCTGGACCATCCAAGCAGAGAGAGAGGTGCCAGCCACCAGCGTCCATCAGATCTTCCACGTGTCCTCTTCTCAGACGTCGATCGGGCCCACGTGCGAGAGGAGAAAGGCGCCCGCGTCCAGACCCGTCGGATCAGCCACGCGTCAATCATCCGGCCCTCGACGTTAAATAAGGGGTAATTTGTCTTAAGCCCCCTCTTAGTTTATGCTTTTAGTTCCATTCCTGTAAATATTTTGCGTACTTTGTTTACATTGGGTTATTTGCACATTGGACCTCATACTTTAGTTTATTTGCTTATATACCCCTGTCTGTGTGAGCCACGTGCTTCGTCACGTGTATGTTTGGGTTATTTGAAATATATTCCCTGCAGTTCTGGATGTTTAGAAATGAATGAAATCTTTTGTGTATTTGCATCCATGCCCCTGTGAATGTTTTAATTGCGCATGTGCGCTTAATTTAGGGTAAATTGCATCTGAGGTCCCTGGACTTTTGGTACGTGTTACCAAGTAGTCCCGGGACCTTATTTTCTTTACAAAGAGGTCCCTGAGTGCCCCAGGCATGCGCCGCGCGCGTGCGTTGCTGGGTATTTTGCACCTGGACCCCCAGAACTTAGGGTATTTGCACTTCAGTCCTTGTGCACAGTGCCCTCTTTTGATTTTTGAATAAAATATCAAATCACCTCCAAATTCGATGAAAATTTGACACATGGCTCCTGCCATGTTGTAGGATTTTTGAGAATTTTTGAGGACATTTTTGATTTTGTTTGTTATTTTTAAAAATTCAAAAACCTTTATTTCAGCTACTGTCTAGAGTTAAAAATCCCAAAAAAATATAAAAACCCCCTAAAAAATTCTATAAAAAGTAGGTACTGTTTCTTTGGTGTTCTTTTAATTTCTAGCCAATTTTGGCTATTTTTCATTTCTTAAAAACCATAAAAACTTAAAAACACCTAAAAACCCATAAAAATTCTATTAAATAATCTAAAAACCCAAAAACAATAATTTTGGTACTCAAATTTTCCTTGTTTTACCTAGTTTACAGGAAAAATACCTCCAGGCCCTTTTGAGGTTCTTAGATATTTTATCTAAGGACTTTAGGCTTGGCTGGACAGTACCTTGTTTCTTTGCTACTGTTTGATTTTTTAGAAAATAAAATATACATCAGAAAATTATCAAAAATTAACCAAAAACACTAAAAAACATAAAAAGCATAAAAATATTTTTGTTTGAATTTTTGCTTGATTTTTGATGCATTAAATAATTTGCTTAAGTGTGCTTGTTTTTGTTTCTTTTATTTTCTTCACATATTAAAAATCCAAAAAATTATAAAAATCATTAAAAATCACTAAAAACACTTTGTCTTTATTTTATTTCATTTTTACTACTTCGTAGGCCTTTGGCCAACCCGTGCTCCTCGAGTTCGACCCTGGGTGCTATACCAGGTTAAACTCATAGCTGGACCGCTATTTTCGTGCTTGATTGATTTTATTTGTTTCGAGTGGTCTGATATTTTTCTTGATTGACTTGACTTGATCGCTTGGGTCGCAAAGACCAATTTAGCACCTATACCCTAGCCTTCAGGTCGGTCATCAGAATGGCGCCGTTGCCGGGGAGCACGGCTTAGTAGTTCTTTTTGTTTTTATTTTCGTTTTAGTTTTCGCGGCTTTTCGCGGCTCTTCGGAGCTCGCGGCTTTTCGCGGCTTTTGCTTCTATTTTCTTTTTGTTTTATTTTGATTTATTTTTCATTTTCTTTTATTTTTATTTTATTTTATTTTTTTGTTTTATTTTGTGTGTTTATTTTATTTTCCATTTTTGCACATACACCCTTATTTTTCATTTGTCTTTATTTTCCTTTGATCATTATTTTATTGGTTCTGACCACTCATCTCTCTTGCTTGCGAGGGCCCGAGGACCGCGGAGGCGACTTTCGAGGAGCCAGTGCAACCGAGGAACTTGGAGGCGGCTTCCTTCTCTACGAAGCCGCAGGAGAGAGCGAGAGGGAGAGAGTTGAGTGGGTGAGGTTAGATTAGGTTTTTATTTTTATTCTTATTATTATTGTAATAATACATGGACTTGGACTGCTTGGACACACTTGTGACTTGACCGTAGCGGGTCTGTTTCACCGAGCACCGGTGTGCTCGGGGGACCCTTTAGGACCTTCGCGGTTTTTCGCGGCTTTCTTCGCGGTTTTATTTTTCTTTTATTTCTGTCTTTTCCGGTTTTTCACGGTTTTTGCTCGAGCCCCTAGATTTAGGATTTTCTGGTGAATGTGCCGTAATTAGTAGGATCCACACACCTAATTGCATATCTGTTCCCATAGATCGATTAATTGGACCTACTTAAAAAACATAATAAAAATAGCCGATTCATTTGCCTCCGTAGCCTACGTGCCGCAGCCCGTCCTGTAAAGCGCTTACTCCTACCCCCGATTTGTCGGACAGAGGAGGGACGGGCCAAGACCGGACTCTTTGGCTTGGAGGTCGGTGACCGGTTAGACGGTTCTTCGCTAGAAGTTGCTCGTCTAGGACTCGGTTTTACCGCTGCATCATTTAGGTTAGTTTTATTTCTGTCTTTACTTTTATGCGCGGATCATATTGCATGTAGAGAGCTGGAGACAGGTACGCATTTCTGACTTTGCATGCATCATTGATTTATCGTGCATCGGCTTTTTCGTCTTCTCCCCCCTGTTTTGGACTTAATAATCAGGAGAACCGAAAAATTCGTTAGGCCTTTTGTTTGCTTTGAAAAATATTTAAAAAGTGAAACCATAAAATTGGAACTGCTTAAATTATTGATCTAAAAACCGCTCACCCTAAAAACTTTGTCTTGGGGAGAGCAACCCCCTCATTGTTTGGTTTGGATGCGCGAGAGAGTGACCCGCACCCTAGGTAGAGCCCCCCGTTGCTAGTCCCGACTGATTACCGACTTTTCTGTGCGGGCCAGTCGGTTGGGTTAGCATCGGATATCCCAACAGGTCACGTAAGCGCTCTGATATTCTGTTTGTTCACCAAAATAAAATCGACAAGATAATTTGACCGAACTTTCACGGTCTTCAGCTCGCGTTGCGTTGGTGAACCGGGGGTTTGTTTTCTGATCGTAATTTTTCCAGATCTCATCCACCTTACTCGCCAGATCAAGATGATGGGTAGACGGTCTCTTAGGCAGCCTCTGGCTGCACCGCTTTTGGGCACGTCTGCCTCATCATCTAGGTTGGCTCGCGAGAGCCCAGACCCGCTCTCCGAGCCCGAGTATGATTCCACCCTGTTCCCCCTCGACCCCTTTCTGATCTTCCTGAGAGACACGAGCCCAAGGAGAGATTGATACATTTGACAGCACCTGAGTTGGGCTTATTTGGTTTTGCAGACGTCGCCATGGCCGGCAGTTCTGAGGATCGTTCCCGCACAGAGCACGTTGTGATGGATCAGGGAGCGATCAACTCCACCTTGATCGCCTCATTAGAGACAGTTCAGCAGCAGTTACGCGATCAGGGAGCATTTATGATCGAGATGAGGAGAGAGTTGGAGAGGCTCAGAGCAGAGAGAGACCAGCAGAGCGAGCCCGAGGAGATACCGGATGCAGAGGCACGAGCCGCAGCAGCCGCAGCAGCAGCAGCCGCAGCCGCCGCCGCAGCGGCAGCAGCCGCGGGAGGAGGAGGACCACCTAGACCGATGCGGGAGTTGCACAACCCCGGATCTACACTGATGCACCATTGGGTGGTGGTACCTGCTATCGTGGGGGACTTCAAGTTCCCCCCGAACACCCTGCAGATGCTTCCTCGTTTTCACGGACTCACCACTGAGGAGCCCCACCTCCACCTCCAGGAGTTCCTGATGATTTGCAGCACTGTCCACGACCGGCATGTGGACCAGGACACGATCCGGATGATAGCCTTCCCGTTTTCACTGGCAGATAGAGCAGCCACCTGGCTGAAGCACCTTGGGAGGTTTGTTTATACCTGGGAGCAGCTCCGCACCGAGTACTTGAACAAGTACTATCCACTCGGGCGGACGAATGCAGCGAGGGCCCTGATCAGCAACTTCTCCATGTTCCCCAACGAGCAGTTCCACGAGGCATGGGAGAGGTTTCGAGAGCTCCTAGACCGATGCCCGCACCACGACATCTCCAAGCCGAACCTAGTTCAGAGCTTTTTCAGCGGGTTGACGCCAGAGCTTCAGGGTCTGGTGAACGCTTCATGTGGTGGGTCCTACTTTGCCAAGGACCATGACCAGGTCTGGGCCATCTACGAGGAGATGGCTGAAAACTACATGGTAATGTCCCAGACCAGGTTGTATACTCAGAAGACCCAGCCACATCAGCCAGGACCCGTGCAGTACCAGAGGATAGCACGGGTAGATGCAGGTCCATCCAGTTCGTCCGCAGCCGCAGCAGCACATGCAGAGTCGTCAGCTGCGGACATGGGCATTATCAGCGAGAAGCTGGACCGCATGGAGCTGATCGAGAAGAAGCAGTGCCAGAGTATCACGCAGATGGAGCAGATGGCACAGGTTCTGAGCGACATGAAGACACAGCTCATGTGTCTCCAGGAGGCACAGACGGCTTCTCAGCCTCGTCTTCAGTCGCGAGGCGACGCCGGCAGCAGCAGCAGCTCGTCCCAGCGCTCCAGCACCCACGTGCAGCCTAGACAGGTCCATCTTGTACAGGCGGAGCCGTACCAGCAGCCGCAGCCCACCTACCAGTCCCCACCATCTCCAGAGATGCAGATGGTGGTCTACCAGCCGGACCAGCCTCTGGCAGTACTCCTGCCAGCCCCTTACGATGCCGAGCCGTTGATGGATGTCAACGGGATTTGGTACGACCGCCACCAGCCTGGGATCCGACGAGACCATCCCGGATTCAGGTGGGGGAGTGGTGGTACCCAGCCCCAGCAGCAGCCGTCAGGACAGGGAGGGCAGTACTCCCAGCAGAGAGACCAGCACCAGCCGCAGCAGCAGCCCCCAGCATATCAGCAGCACCAGCCATCATCCTTCGGTCCTCATCCCTATCAGCAGCAGGGACAGTCATGGAGACGTGAGCAGCAGGCTCACCCGGGATACCAGCAGCAGCACCCTCCATCCTACCCCTCTTACCCACCACAGCAGTTCCAGCAGCCTCACCCACAGAGAGGCCACCCGTCGGGCTCTCACGAGAGCCCCGCTTTGGATGACATCGCCCGCCTCCTCACGGACCAGCAGGCCACATTCAGACGGGAGATGGACGAGTTCCGCCAGGAGATGCGGGACCTGGTGAGAGGGAAGGCCGCCATACCAGCCCAGATAGAGCCGAATCCGAACAACCTCAAGAGGAAATCTGAGCAGGTAGTACATACTGAGTTAGCCACTCCTAGTGACCCATTTGATGATACATCTTCGGATCTATTTGATGCTGATTTTGTCACACTTAGGAGCGGTAGGACCCCAGCAGGCGGCGGCGCCTCATCTGAGCTTCACCACGAGGACATCCCAGAGGCGCCACAGGAGGAGGAGAGCGGTACTGAGGCCGCTCCAGACGATGACGGTGGCACTGAGGCCACCAAAGATGCTGATCTCACCAGCGGTACTGAGGCCGCCGCTTCACCAGATCTAGGAGGTGGTACTGATGCCACCCGTTCAGCCGAGCCAACCCGCGGTACTGAGGCCGCACGACGTCTACCAGCAGCAGCAGCAGAGCCAGCCCGTGGTGGTACTGAGGCCACCGGTGTTTGTACAGATAGAGATGATGTTTTTCCTCGTATTCCTGTATCTCAGAACTCTGTTGTGAATAAAGGAAAAGGTTTACTTTCTTCTGGTCCCACTGTGATGCATGATGTATGTGTGGATCCGGTCCTTGAACCGCCTAGACCTTTTCCTAGTCCTTCATCTGAGAAGGACCCAGTGATCCCCTTCCCTAGAGCCCTTCAGATGGGGAAGGGGAAGAAAAAAGATCCAAAAAAGACAGTGTAGGAGGAATTCAGCCAGAGTATGATAGATCGATTCCACATCCAGCTGACCCTCCAGGAGGCTTTGCAGCACATCCCCCTTCTCCAGAGATCTTTGAGAGAGAGGACTACAGTCAGGAGGAGGAGGAACCACACGGCAGAGATACATGTGCTGACGAAAGCCACGTGCTTTGCGATCCAGAACCGACTGCCATCCAAGAGGCCAGATTCAGGGGCCCCGAATGTCAGATGCCAGATTAGTGAGCAGAGGTTCGACCGTACTCTTCTAGATAGCGGATCGTCGATCAACCTTCTTCCGGCATCCCTTCTCGACCGCTTCGAGTTGGGCACTCTTCGACAGAGCAGGACAGTCCTTCAGTTCGCTGATCGATCTGTCAAGAGGCCGAAGGGGTTATTACGAGACGTTATCGTCACGATTCAGGGCCTGAAATTCCCCGTGGACTTTGTAGTATTGGACATGGAGATCCCTGAGTCAGTGGCCGATACCCCCATCATCCTTGGTCGTCCGTTCTTGGCCACAGCCAAGGCGGTGACTGATCATGATAGCGGGAAGGTGTACTTTCGCGTCGAGGGCGAGAGTATACAAATAGAGACGGTCGAGGACTACAGAGCTAGATTCAGAGCCCGCTCAGATGCGAGTACAGATTCAGAGCAGCTGACAGACGCAGAGCCAGACATCCACCAGGACTGTGATTTTGTGATCACAGATGATGAGGCAGCTTGGGCAGATCTTGAGACACAGACCACCCTCTCACTTTCAGATACAACTGATGCAGAGACAACAGCAGAGGAGAGTCTGGAGAGCACAGACCTGGTTCAGGATACCATTGAGGCAGCAGAGCCGGTCCTAGATCGCAGCACGATGTTTAGTGATGGTGGTGCTGAGGCCACCCTATTTTCCGGTGGTACTGATGCCACCGCGGTTGATACAGATCCCTCGGATTCAGAGTCTGATTGGGCCGATTGTTTTGATCAGATGCCAGACCTGAGTTCACCTGAGCCTATAGAGGAGGAGGAGGTAGATGCAGAGCCGAGCAGAGACAGTACAGTTGAGCAGCCTTCTCCCGATCCAGTTTGCGAGAGTACGCTTTCACTTTCCCAGGCAGATTTGGCCGACCTTGCAGCTTTCACTCAGTTTCTTCCGCAGCCAGATTTGCCGGCACCCAGCATTCCAGAGCTGAAGCCGCTCCCTACTTCGCTGAAGTATCGATTCCTTGCGGGCGAGCCAGAGATGTACCCGGTCATCATCTCCGCCGAGTTGACTGGAGAGCAGGAATCACGTTTGATGGGGGTTCTTGAAAAGAACCGCAAGGCGATCGGATGGAGCGTAGCAGATCTCCACGGGATTAGTCCATCAGTGTGCTCCCACCATATCTATCTCGAGGATGGGGCAAAGCCGTCGCGTGAGTTCCAGCGGCGTCTTAACCCCAACCTGAGAGAGGTTGTGATGAAGGAAATATCAAAATGGTGCGGTGCAGGTTTTATTTATCCCATTTCCGACTCCAAGTGGTTCAGCCCCTTGCATGTGGTGCCCAAGAAGACGGGCATCACGACTGTGATCAGTGAGTCGGGAGAGGAGATCGCTACACGAGTACCCACCTCTTGGAGGGTTTGTGTTGACTACAGGAGACTCAACCAAGCCACCAAGAAGGACCATTTTCCCCTGCCTTTTATTCACCAGATCATTGAGAGACTGGCAGGGAAGAGCCATTATTGCTTCCTGGATGGGTACTCGGGCTACAACCAAGTGGCCATCGCTCCTGAGGATCAGGAGAAGACCACCTTTACCTGTCCCTTCGGCACATACGCTTTTCGACGCATGCCATTTGGGCTATGCAATGCCCCTGCGACTTTTCAGAGGTGCATGCTGTCGATCTTCTCGGACATGGTAGGGGAGTGTTTAGAGGTCTTCATGGATGATTTCTCGATCTACGGCGACGGATTCGATTCTTGTCTTGACTGCCTAGATCGAGTACTCCAGCGATGTATTGAGTATCATTTGGTGCTATCATGGGAGAAGAGTCACTTTATGGTGACTCAAGGGACGGTGCTGGGCCACATCATCTCCAACAGGGGCATGGAGGTTGATCCGGCCAAGGTTGATGTCATTAGGAAACTCGCACCGCCGTCCAATCTGAGGCAGCTACGGTCATTTCTTGGGCACGTTGGATTTTATAGGAGATTTATTCATGATTTCAGCAGGATTGCCCGACCGTTGACTGACCTCTTGACGAAAGACACCGAGTTCCTTGTCGATGACAAGTGTCTTTCGTCGTTTGCTACTCTCCAGCAGTGCGTTATTGAGGCTCCTGTCCTCCAGCCGCCTGATTGGTCTCTCCCATTTGAGATCATGACAGATGCCTCCGATTTTGCCGTAGGGGCAGTGCTGGGACAGAGGAGGGATGGAGTTCCATTTGCTATACACTATGCTAGCCGCACATTGGATTCCGCCCAGCGGAATTATACAGTCACAGAGAAGGAGATGCTAGCAGTAGTGTTTGCCCTGGATAAGTTCAGATCGTATATCATTGGATCTAGAGTGACTTTGTTTACAGATCACACCGCCATCAGGTACCTCATGGCAAAGAAGGATGCCAAGGCCAGACTGACTAGATGGATCCTTCTACTCCAGGAGTTCGACATTGAGATTAAGGATAAGCCTGGAGTCAAGAATGTGGTGGCGGATCATCTCTCCCGATTAGAGCAGCCTGAGGAGACTGAGCAGATTGATCCTATCCGAGATACCTTCCCAGATGAGGCGATCCTTGCTATCGCCTCACTCCCATGGTACGCCGATATTGTGAACTTTCTCGTTGTTGGGAAGGTCCCACAAGATTGGCCCAGGCAGAGACTTGAGACCTTCCTTGCGAAGGCCAAGTCCTACCATTGGGAGGATCCCATCCTTTACCACGAAGGAGGGGATAGCGTCTGGCGTCGGTGTATTCCTCAGGAGGAACACCATAGCGTCCTCACTTACTGCCACAAGCTTGAGGCAGGAGGACATCATTCTGGGAGGAGAACGGCACAGAAGGTGCTCCAATCCGGCTTGTGGTGGCCTACCCTCTTCAAGGACTCAGATGAGTTCGTGAAGAGGTGTACTGACTGTCAGAGGATGGGCACTTGTGGACAGCGTGATATGATGCCTATGCAGCCCATTCACTTCTGTGAGGTTTTTGACGCATGGGGCATCGATTTCATGGGTCCATTCCCTAAGAGTCAGGGATTTGAGTACATTCTGTTGGCCGTCGATTATGTGAGTCGTTGGGTGGAGGCTATCCCCGCCCGAGCCGCTGATGCGAGGACAGTTTGCAGATTTTTGAGGAAGCATATCATCACGCGGTTCGGGGTTCCACGAGTTCTGATTTCTGATGGGGGATCTCACTTCATCAACGACTAGGTGAAGGCACTTGCTAGCGAGTTCGGCATAGACCATCGTGTTGCTACACCTTACCATCCACAGACGAATGGTCTAGCCGAGGTGTCGAATATGGAGATCAAGACTATTCTGCAGAAAGTCGTCCGCCCTGACCGAAAGGATTGGTCACAGCTTTTAGACTCGGTCTTGTGGGCATATAGGACGTCTTTCAAGACACCTTTGGGCACATCTCCCTTTCGCCTCGTATACGGCAAGCCATGCCATTTACCTGTTGAGCTGAGGCACAAGTCACTTTGGGCAGTCACAGATATTATCATGGATCCAGATGGTTTGGGAGACCAGAGGAGGGCAGAGCTAGCTGCCCTGGAGGAGCTTAGAGATGTAGCTTTCTCAAGCAGCCTACATTATAAGGAGAAAGTCAAGGAGTGGCATGATTCTCATATCAGCCACAAGCATTTTGAGATTGGACAGAGAGTATGGCTGTTTGATGCGAGGCTTAGATTATTTCTAGGGAAGCTACAGAGCAAATGGAAAGGACCTTATCTGGTTAGGAAGGTACACGACAACGGTAGCATCGACATATCCGAGTTGTCTTCTGA
The DNA here is from genome assembly GCA_037367405.1 of Ottelia alismoides. Classification (NCBI taxonomy): domain Eukaryota; kingdom Viridiplantae; phylum Streptophyta; class Magnoliopsida; order Alismatales; family Hydrocharitaceae; genus Ottelia; species Ottelia alismoides. The sequence goes on along the minus strand of JAZKJV010007884.1, from coordinate 192,715 downwards.
GAGTACCTTCCGAGTGAACGGCCAGCGGCTCAAGCCATTTCTAGATCATGAGCCGCGGGTCGTTGATCTTGCCCCTATTCATTTTGCGTGAGATGTGGTCTTTGACTCACATCTAATGCATCTCACATGAGTTTCACTGATCTTCCGCTGTATATAGATCCAGATGTCCAGATCACCACATTCCTTAGTCCCACATCCCCTTCCCCATCTTGTGATTATGCTATACTTAGGGTGCACTTTACCCTAAGTATAGGGGGGATGTGAGACCTTTCGGGTATTTCTTTTGTTTTTGTCTACCCCTGTTTTGCTGCCTATACTTAGGGATATTTCACCCTAAGTATAGGGGGGGTAGACCCTGTACATTCTGTACTCAGATTTTCCCTTAGTATACAGCCTGCTATACTTAGGATTACTTGATCCTAAGTATAGGGGGGAGATTTGAGTCCCTCTTGACTTTTCATTTCCCTTTAGTATAGCCTTTCTTTTCACTTCCCTATACATAGCACGAGTTATGTCTTCTTCATCGCTCTTGACTCTGAGGACATCGTTCGAGCTAAGTATAGGGGGGTGTGTATATATTTCATATATACTTTAGCCATAACTCGTACTTTGTGTGAGTGTGTTAATAAATAAAATGGCTAAAAACCACAAAAATTAAAAATTTTTCATAATCTTCTTTTATTTGCACATACATAGCTAGTGTACAAATTATTTTTGTAAAAATGATTTCAAAAATCTTTTATGTAAAGCTTGTGTAAGTATTTTTGTATCAAAATTATGTATATAGTACAAAATTTTTCCAAAATGTTTTGAAAATCAAAAGTTTGCAAAAATCTTGTGTAAATGTGTGTAAATATCTTTTTGCAAAACTTGCACTTCATGCATCATCCATCCTTGATTTCAAAACATTTTTCAATAATTTTGCATGATTGTAAAATGTGTGTAAATAAGCATCTTTTTGTACATATGTATATAGTTTTTCTGGATAATAGTTGACATTTAAACTAGCCTGGAATCAAATTGAGAAATGGAGCTTGATTAAGATCTTAATCCACTTAATCTCTAAGGGGAACCTTATAGGGCTTAGGTTTAAGACTTTTCAGGTCCATGGTGACTTAATTCTTTGAGTTCACTAGGCTATGATCACATGTCATCTCAATGAGCCTAAGTAGAGCATTTAACAACAACACATGACTCATATAGATTATGGCTTTACTTGGACAACCGCACTATGCACCGAGCTCTCTACGGATGAGGTGGTGAGGAGGCAGTCTTCCTTGGCTTGGGGTAGCATATGAGGGTAGTACTTCTAGGCGGAACCTCTCTTCTTCTTATAGTGAAGGAAGTGTGTCTCAACTTGGTCTGGTTGCCATGAGGTCTAACGACGGGAGTTGTGGGTTGCAATAAAGCTTCAAAAGAGGGATAGTCTACTGGCTCAAGAGGAAAAACTCCTTGTATATATGCTGCACATGTACATGTTGTATAGATGCACTCGAAAAAAAAAAGTGCAATAAGCAAAGCTTGGTTTCATGATCCCCCTGTTGTAGCTTGCAGCAGGGAGACTTGGCTACACTGGTCAAGCTCCCAAGGGTACTTGGCTACACTGGCCTTGACCCATTCTCTTCTTCCCCCTCTTCTTGAGCTGGTTGTACTTGAACTTAGAAGGGAATACCCCGCTCCTCGAGGAAAGAGTGGCCAGATTGAGGTCATAGAGTTACCTTGTTGGGGAGGGTTGTCAAGTTGCCGTTTCTGAGGTGGAGAGCTTAGACTTCACATTCACAGGACAAGAAAAGATTCATGGTCTTCAGGGTTTGTGATTGATGACTTGTTCTGATCTGGAGCATTGAGGAGTCTTGGTTATAGATTAGTGGAACTTAGAGGCTGTTAGGTTTTAAGCTTAAGTCTAAATAAGGTTCCGACACATTAATAATCCAAAGATCTGATTGAGCTCCATACCTCAATTTAATAAAGGCAAGTTTAATAAATCAACCTTGATCCGTGTACATTCTCTTTTTCTTTTTCTTTCTTTATTTTTCACTTCTTTTTCAAATAAGTGTTTGCTAAGGGACTACCAAAGTTAAGTATAGGGGGGTGATGAATACCCATTCATCACTCTTTATTCTTATATTTTAGCTACAAAAACCTATGCAAATGCATGTAGATACTTGTAAATAGGAAAAATTAGCAAAAGCATGCATTGTGTAAAAACCTATAATTAGCATGTTTTTGTGCAAAAATAAAAGAATAAAGATCAAAAAGAAAAAGAGGGAAATATTTAGAATAAATATTGAGCAACCTATCCCAAGGGAGGGCTCAGCATGGGCCTGACCGCATAAAAGCCAAGTAGAGGGAGATAGGGGCTCATGTGTATATATTTTTGTACACAAATAAAAATGTTTTCCTCACTCAAAAATATGCTTGTAAATATGTGTATATATTTATAAAAGATAAAAACAAAATAAAAATTTGAAAATCAAAAAGTTCAAAAATACCCTTTCACCATGTACATAGACCATACTCCTATATTTATTCAACCTTGTAAATAAATAAAATCATTTTCTAAACTTTTTGTAAATATTCTAGGTTATATATTGTAAATTAATAAAATAAAAAGAATCAAAACAAAAATCAAATAAAAATAACAAAATTAAAATAACAAAAATATATTGTACATATGCCATGTATATAGTTGTACATAACTATTTATTTCACCTATGTATATAAATAATAAAAACAAAATAAAAATACCCTTCTATTCCTCATTTTATTCTATAAATAAATAAAATATAAAATAGGAATAAAATTGTATAAAAATAATAATTAAAAATCAAAAATCAAAAACCTACATATTGTATTTATACCTATATATAGCTATATAATGTAAATACCTTATTTTTATTTCCAAAAATTAATTAAAAATCACCAAAAAATAGAAAAAAATAAAATAAAAATAATTCATGTTTTAAGTTTTTGTAAATTCGGCCTTTTTCTAACTCAAAATAATTAAATAAAATTTCATAGCTTGGCGGCCTCTGATTGGTCCACGGGGGATTGTTGACCCCCGGTCAACTATCCCCCCAGGACCACCAGAGCCGGGTCCTCCTCGCCCGACCCGTTTTCTCCAATTTTTCCACGGATGACCCGATCGCCAATCCACCAAACCCCGGGTCCGGATCACTCCACTCGCGTCCTGCAGCCTCGCCGGAGCCGCTCCCTCGGGATCCGCGCGCTCCTGAGCTTGCGCGGACCTTCTCTTTTCGGACCCCTAGCCACTTAAATACCGAGCTCCGCCACCAAATTTTCCTATCTTTGGCTAATCCGTTCCACCCCCAGTGAGCTCCAGTGCCCGAGCGTGAGTGACAGCTCGCTCCAGGTGCCGTCGCAGCGAGGATAGGGGCCGGATAACACTGATCCGGCGAGTCAGCACCGCCGTGCTCCGCCCAGAGCAGGAGCTCGAGCCTCGGGCCGAGACAACCCTTGAGGCCACGACCAGGAGCTACCTCAGCTCCATCATAGTCTCCTCGACCACCCAGGTAGACCCTTAGCTTCCTTATTTAGTCTAATTTTCATTTTGCCCCAAATCGCTCTGCCGCCGTGTTCCATCGATTCCGACCACCTCACGCATCCATTCGATCATCGGAACCCGTTATCACCTCCGCCTTCCCTCCACGCACCTTCTCCGCCCCTCCGTTCAACCCAGCTCGCACAGGAGCTGGGATTCGAATCCCTTCGTCGTCGCTTCGCCGGGGTTCGTCCGCACCGACGCACACACCACCTCCACGATGCCTAACCGGGTCGAGGCACTTTGCCCTCGACCCGCGAATCTCCTGGTTCCATTTGCAGGTCAGTGCGAGCCCATCTGAAGGCTCGAGTCTTCCAGGCCAGGAGCTCTCCTCCGCCGACCTTGCCGGAGCCCTCCAGGGCTCGGCTGGGCCATCGGAGACCACCATCAGCTGCGGAGCTTCATCGCGCATCTTCTCCGATCTCCGGAGGCAGCAGGGGAGGATCCCAGCGCTCACACGAGGCCGGCGAAAGTCGCCGGGCACCTGTTCTTCGAGGATCTTCAGCCGCCGTCCGATCAGCCTCGACCTCCAGTTTTCATCTCGTCCATCCATTCTCGGAGGAGCAGTCACCGCCCGATCATTCAGAGGGACGATCTGGACCATCCAAGCAGAGAGAGAGGCGCCAGCCACCAGCGTCCATCAGATCTTCCACGTGTCCTCTTCTCAGACGTCGATCAGGCCCACGTGCGAGAGGAGAAAGGCGCCCGCGTCCAGACCCGTCGGATCAGCCACGCGTCAATCATCCGGCCCTCGACGTTAAATAAGGGGTAATTTGTCTTAGGCCCCCTCTTAGTTTATGCTTTTAGTTCCAGTCCTGTAAATATTTTGCGTACTTTGTTTACGTTGGGTTATTTGCACATTGGACCTCATACTTTAGTTTATTTGCTTATATACCCCTGTCTGTGTGAGCCACGTGCTTCGTCACGTGTATGTTTGGGTTATTTGCAATATATTCCCTGCAGTTCTGGATGTTTAGAAATGAATGAAATCTTTTGTGTATTTGCATCCATGCCCCTGTGAATGTTTTAATTGCGCATGTGCGCTTAATTTAGGGTAAATTGCATCTGAGGTCCCTGGACTTTTGGTACGTGTTACCAAGTAGTCCCCGGACCTTATTTTCTTTACAAAGAGGTCCCTGAGTGCCCCAGGCACGCGCCGCGCGCGTGCGTTGCTGGGTATTTTGCACCTGGACCCCCAGAACTTAGGGTATTTGCACTTCAGTCCTTGTACACAGTGCCCTCTTTTGATTTTTGAATAAAATATCAAATCACCTCCAAATTCGATGAAAATTTGACACATGGCTCCTGCCATGTTGTAGGATTTTTGAGAATTTTTGAGGACATTTTTGATTTTGTTTGTTATTTTTAAAAATTCAAAAACCTTTATTTCAGCTACTGTCTAGAGTTAAAAATCCCAAAAAAATATAAAACCCCCCTAAAAAATTCTATAAAAAGTAGGTACTGTTTCTTTGGTGTTCTTTTAATTTCTAGCCAATTTTGGCTATTTTTCATTGCTTAAAAACCATAAAAACTTAAAAACACCTAAAAACCCATAAAAATTCTATTAAATAATCTAAAAACCCAAAAACAATAATTTTGGTACTCAAAATTTCCTTGTTTTACCTAGTTTACAGGAAAAATACCTCCAGGCCCTTTTGAGGTTCTTAGATATTTTATCTAAGGACTTTAGGCTTGGCTGGACAGTACCTTGTTTCTTTGCTACTGTTTGATTTTTTAGAAAATAAAATATACATCAGAAAATTATCAAAAATTAACCAAAAACACTAAAAAACATAAAAAACATAAAAATATTTTTGTTTGAATTTTTGCTTGATTTTTGATGCATTAAATAATTTTCTTAAGTGTGCTTGTTTTTGTTTCTTTTATTTTCTTCACATATTAAAAATCCAAAAAATTATAAAAATCATTAAAAATCACTAAAAACACTTTGTCTTTATTTTATTTCATTTTTACTACTTCATAGGCCTTTGGCCAACCCGTGCTCCTCGAGTTCGACCCTGGGTGCTATACCAGGTTAAACTCATAGCTCGACCGCTATTTTCGTGCTTGATTGATTTTATTTGTTTCGAGTGGTCTGATATTTTTCTTGATTGACTTGACTTGGTCGCTTGGGTCGCAACGACCAATTTAGCACCTATACCCTAGCCTTCAGGTCGGTCATCACATGCCAATACCTCATGAACAATAATTTGATATCAATCTCTATAAAATATTATTCGTTGTTTCCCATCTCTCATGGTTTGCTTTGATAACAATGATTTTGGTTTTTATGACTTCGTTCAATTTGAATTTTTATCACCATTCACCTTTTCTCATGCACTTCGTATTGTTAAGAAGCCAGGATTTTAGGTCGTATCCGTTCTGTTTATAATCAAGGTTTCATTCTTATAAATCAGTGGCTTTCTCTTTATTTGAGTTATGTTTGTATTTCTTTTAAAATACTCATTTTAATTTTGCTTCCATAAAATTACATTCATTCTACGCAAAAGAAAGGTAGCAGAATACATCCAATCTGCCTCCATGTGTTCGACCCTTAGCTCGTCACTATGCACCCACATACATTTTGTGTTTGTTTCAACTTGAGTTTCGGATAAATTTATTATTGATTCATCCTCCATCTCTTGCACACAACGACTCGGTTTCCACATCAAATTACGCATTCTGATTTTCAACGATCAATTTTTGGTGCCGGTGATGAATACCCATTCATCACTCTTTATTCTTTTATTTTAGGTACAAAATCTATGCAAAACACATGTAGAAATATGTAAATAGCAATAATTACATTTCAGCATGCATTGTGTAAATATGCATTTTTAGCATGTTTTTGTGCATAAATAAAATAATAAAGAGATAAAAGAAAAAGAGGGAGATATTTAGAATAAATATTGAGCGACCTAATCCCAAGGGAGGGCTCCGCATGGGCCTGTCCGCAAAAAGAACCCAAGTATAAAGAGATAAGGAAGCTCATGATTGTACATATACCTGTAAATAAATAAATATATTTTCCTCTTATTAAAAATAAAATGGATGTATTTTTATTTGTATATATATGTAAATATAAAATCAAAATAAAAATGGATAAAATTCCTTCTTCATTGTATATACCTACCTTGTACATAAAACCACTTATGTATTTATTTCCCCTTATAAATAAATAAATAAAAATCCCATAAAAATATGTACATATTTCTTACTCCATGGTGTAAATAAATAAAATAAAAATCACAAAAATAAAAATAAAATAAAAAGAAATAAAATAAAATCAATTTCCAACATTGTATATATAATATGTAGGTATATAAATAAAACTATTTATTTACCCTATGTAAATAATTAATAAAAATAAAATAAAAATACCTTATTATTCCAAATTTAATGTTATAAATAAATAAAATATAAAGTTGGAATAAAATTACAAAAACAAATAATTAAAAATCAAAAATTAAAAATGTATATTGTATATACCTATATATAATAATACTATATTGTACATACAGTATTTTTATTTCAAAAAAATAAATAAAAATCACAAAAAATAGTTTAAAAATAAATAAACAATTTTCATGTTTTAAGTTTTTCGAAAATAATTCATTTATTATTTTTTTATTGAATTATCAAATATTTAATAATTGGCGCGCTCTGATTGGTCCACGGGGGATGTTGACCCCTGGTCAACTCCCCGCCTTGGACCACCAACCCGCGTATCCTGGGCCTTGACCCGACTTCGCCTAATTTTCGCGCAGCGATCCGACTACCTCTCACCTAAATCCCGGGCTCCGATCCTTCCTCTTGCATCCGAGACCCACGCCCGGCATGTTGCATAGGGGTCCGTGCTTCACCAAGCCGGACCCGACGCCATCTTCTCGGACCTGCAGAAGTATAAAGCTCCAGCTCCGTCGCACGATTCACTCCATCTTTGGCGTCACTCCTTCCACCCAGGACCTCCACCCGATACCCTAGAGTGACAGCTAGAGTTTGGCGTGTTGCAGAGAGGAGGAGAAGCATCCCGTCACTAATCCGTTGTCTTCTTGCCGCTGTGCACCGCCCAGAGCATCGCCGGAGCCTCGGGCCTCCGACGACCCTCGAGGCAAAGACCAGAGCTCCGCGAGCTCATCCCCAGTCGATATCCTCCATCAGGTAACATTAATTCTTCATGTTTTCCCTTAATTTCTGATTAGCCCCAAATCGACCGTTCGCCGTCGTTCATCGAATACTCCCGCTCCGATTATCAGTTCCATCTCCCGACTCGACCGTCATCTCCGCCATACTCCTACTCACGTTCTACACCTGCCCATCCAACCCATTTCGCCCCGGAACTGGGACTCCACCCTCCTCCGCCGTCGCATCGCTGGAGGGTGCCGCCCCGACGCATCCACGCCCCTATTTCACCCTCACAGGGTCGAGGCACTTTTCCCTTGACCCAGGAGTTTGGCTGTGGGTTTTTTAGATCGAGAAGAGGCCCATATGAGGGTCTGAGCATTCAGCACAACAGCTCCCAGCCTCCGCCGTTGCCGGGCCATTCCGGTGGTCACTGGCCTCATCGGAGGCATCCACTAGCTGCGGACCATCGAGGCGAAGCTCTTGGACATCTCAGCAGCAGCGGAGGAGGACCCTAGCGCGAGTATTGGGCCAGCGAAAGTCGCCGACGACCTGTTCTTGGTGCATCCTCCGTCATCATCAGATCGAGCCCTCCTCGCCCTGTTTTGATCTGGAGCGTCCACGTGCGAGGAGCCAGTCACCGTAGATCTACCAGAGGCTCGATCGTGACCCTTGATTCAGCGAGGAGTGCCCTTGATCCACAAGCGTCCGATCAGCCACGTGGACACCCCTCAGCCATCAGATCCGAGCCAGCGCCCTTCACAGAGGAGCAGCGCCCCGCAACCGTTGGATATCACACGTGGCGCGCCTCCAGCCCTAGGATAATAAGGGGTAAATTTCACTTAGGCCCCCTCCTGTTTTGCTTTTATCAATTAGTCTTGTAATTAGTTTAAGTAGTTGTTTTAATTTTGTAAAAATTGCACTTAGAACCTAGACCTTTATTATATTTGCATTTTCATCCCTGTGTATGTGAGACACGTGTGTCGTCACGTGATTTTTGGTGAATTTGCATTATCTGGGCTTGTAGATTCTGCTTGTTACTGAATGAAATATAGTTTTTGATATTTGCATTCATACCCCTGTACGTGGTTGTATTCGACATGTGTTGAATTGTTTGTGTATTTTGCAACTCCTCCCCTGGACTTTTAGCACCTGTTGCTAATAAGTCCTGGGAAGTAAGTTTATTGCATATTGGTCCCTTTGTGCCCAGATCACGTGCATCGCACGTGGGGACTTGGAAATTTTGCATGAGGTCCCCCCGATTTTTGAGCTTGTTACTTTTCAGCCATTAGGAATACTTTTCCTTGCGAATAGGTCCCTGTGCACTGTGTGTGTATTTTTGATTTAAATAAAATATCAAAATTAACCCAAATCGAGTGAAAATTGGCGTGGCTCCTGCCACTGTGTAAAATTTTCCCTAATTTTTGGGTACATTTTTGAGACTTTTTATTATTTTTAAAATTTCAAAAACAGCCATTTTTGCCTCTGTCCAGTTTATAAAATCCTAAAAAAATATTAAAACTCTTTTAAAAATTCTAAAAAAATACAGTTTTGTTTATTTTTATTTGTTTGATCTTCTGTGTGAATTTGGCTATTTTTGGATTTATAAAAAGTTTAAAAATTGAAAACCCCTAAAAACCATTAAATTTCTAGAAAATCATAGAAAATTCAAAAATTAACAAACTCTTTTTCTGAATTTTTTTTATTATTTCTACTTTTCATAAAAATACCTTCAAGCTCTTTTAGGACCATTTTATATTTTAATTTGGTCCTCCAATCCTAGATGGACAGTTTGCTTTTATTTCTGCCTTCTTTTATTTTTAGAAAATTCTATAAAAATTATAAAAATATCAAAAATTCACCAAAAACAGTAAAAAATCTATAAAACATAAAAATATTTTTGTTTGAATTTTTGGACCATTTTTTAGTATTTAAATAATTGGTTGAAGTTGATTGTTTTTTTCTTTTTATTTTTTCCTCATTATTAAAAATCTCAAAAAAATTAAAATATTAAAAACCACCAAAAAATATTTGTTTTATTTTCTTTTCTTTTTCGACTACTTCGTAGGCCGCAAGGCCAACTCGTGCTCCTCGAGACCAACCCTGTGAGCTATACCAAGTTAATCACCTAGCTAGGACCGCAATTTTGGTTTTCATTATTTTTCTCTCTTTATTTAGTGGTCCGATTTTGTTTCTTGATCGAGGTATGAGTCCCGAGTGACTGAGGTCACAATGACCTTAGTGATTCCTTTACCTTAGTCTATCGGGCGGCTCATCAAAATGGCGCCGTTGCCGGGGAGCACGGCTTAGTAGTCCATTTTCATTTTCTTTCTTTTTATTTTATTTTGATTTTTGCGGCTTTTCGCGGCTTTTTATTCGTCCGTGGCTTTTCGCGGCTTTTTATCTTTCTTTTATTTTTATCTTTCTTTTATTTTCTTTTATTTTGTTTTCTTTTGTTTTTGGTTGTTTTTGAGTGTTTCTTTTTCTTTCCATTTCTGCACATATACCCTTTTTCTTATTTTATCTGCTTTATTTGCTTGGTTTGACACTTTGTTGTTTGCTTGCGAGGGTCTGAGGACCGAGGCAACTCCTTTCGAGGAGCCGACGCAACCGCGACAATCGGAGGCGACTCCCTTCTGCACGGAGCCGCAGGAGAGCGCGAAGAGGCAACAGAGTGTGGGAATAGCTTAGAGTAGATTAGTTTTTATTTCCTGCTCATTAGAACTATTATTGTAATAAAACAGGGACATGACACTCAGACTCAGATTTAGACTCTCGGGGTCTATTTCGCCGAGCACTGGTGTGCTCGGGGGACCCCTCGGTTTTTCGCGATTTTTACACGGCTTTTTACCATTTATTTCCTGCCTTTCTGATTCTCGCGGATTTCAGCCCCTAACCTTAGGATTTTTTGCTTGACTGTGACGTAAATAAATAGGATCCAAACACCTTAATAACCTTGCATGTACCTATAGATCGATTAATTGGACCAAAATAAAAAAAGATTAATAAAAGACTATTTGGTCACCTGAGGGGTCACGCGTCGCTAGAGGTCGTATACAGCGCTGGCAGGACCCGTTGTGGTGGGCACCGATCGGCATCCGAGATCGGACACCGACCTCTCTTGATTGACCACTTAGCCACTGTTCTGTTGAGTAGAACTGCTTGCTTAGGGCTCAGATTTCCGCCTGCATCATTTAGGTAGTTTTATTTCTGTCTTTAAATTCTGCGCGGGTCATTTTGCATGTAGACTACTGGAGTCAGGTACGCATTTCTTACTCTGCATGCATCATTGATTTTTCGCGCATCGGCTTTTTCGACTTTTCCCCCCGTTTTTGTACTTGATAACCAGGAGAATCGAAAAATTTGTTAGGCCGTTATTTTTATTTGAAAAATACTTAAAAATTCAAATCATAAAATTTGGGACTGCTAACTCTATTTGACCCTAAAAGACACCACACCGGAAAAAATTTTCTTGGGGAGAGCAACCCCCTCATTGTCTGGTTTGCGTGCGCGAGAGAGTGACCCGCACACTAGGCTAGAGCCATATCCGAGCCCCGATCAGACTACCGGCCTTTTATACAGGACAGTCTGGTTGGCGGATTGGATTCCCAACAGGTCACGTAACCGCTCTGCTATCCTGACTTGATCACCTAATAAAAACTGACAAGATAATTGACCGAACTCTTACGGTCTTCAGCTCGCGTTGAGTAGGTGAATCAGGGGTTTGCTTGCTGATCATTTTTGTTTCCAGATCCCACCCGCCCGACTTGCCAGATCAAGATGATGGGTAGAAGGTCCCTTAGGCAGCCTCTGGCTGCACCGCTTCCCAGCACTTCTGCCCGCTCATCTAGGTTGGTTCACGAGAGCCTAGACCCGCTCTCTGAACCCGAGTTTGACTCCACCCTATTCCCCCTCGACCCCCCCTTCTACCAGTTCAGATATACCGGTGACAGATCAGAGACCACAGTCAGATGATTTATCGGCACCTGAGTTTGGGTCTTTTTCCTTTGCAGAGACCATGGCCGGTAGCAGTGATGACCGCACCACAGGTCCCCGACCAGAGCAGACTTTCATCTTGGACCAGGGTGCGATCAACTCCACCCCGATCGCCTCCTTGGAGACAGTGTAGCAACAGTTGAGGGATTAGGGAGCTCTTATGATTGAGATGAGGCGCGAGATGGAGCAGATGAGAGCAGACCGCGAGAAGCATGGGCCAGGAGACGGGCCGAGGAGACCCAATGACGCAGCAGCAGCCGCCGCAGCAGCGGCAACACCGGACCAGCCGAGACCGATGCGGGAGTTACACAACCCCGGATCGACACTGACGCACCGTTGGGTCGTGTTACCAACCATCGTGGGGGACTTCAAGTTTCCCCCGAACACCTTGCAGCTCCTCCCCCGGTTCCATGGGCTCGCCACTGAGGAGCCCCATCTCCACCTTCAGGAGTTCTTGATGATCTGCAGCACCGTCCATGACAGACAGGTGGACGAGGATACCATCCGCATGATTGCCTTCTTACTAGCAGACAGAGCAGCCACCTGGCTGAAGCACTTGGGGAAGTTTGTCTACACCTGGGAGCAGCTCCACACCGAGTATTTGAACAAGTACTATCCACTCGGGCGGACGAATGCCGCGAAGGCCCTGATCAGCAACTTCTCCATGCTCCCCAATGAGCAATTCCACGAGGCATGGGAGAGGTTCAGAGAGTTGACAGATAGATGCCCGCACCATGAGATATCGAAGCCGAACCTTGTTCAGAGCTTCTTCTGCGGGCTGACACCAGAGCTACAGGGCCTGGTGAATGCTTCTTGTGGCGGGTCCTACTTCGCCAAGGATCATGATCAGGTCTTGGCCATCTACGAGGAGATGGCCGAGAACTACACAGTGATGTCCCAGACCCGACTCGACACACAGGGATGACCCCAGTCACAGACCGTGCAGTACCAGAGGATCGCACGGGTTGACGTCGGTCCATCCACTTTGTCAACGACAACAACACAGGCTGAGTCCACAGCTGCTGACATGGGCATCATCAGCGAGAAGCTGGACCGGATGGAGATCATAGAGAAGAAGCAGTGCCAGGGCATCACGCAGATGTAGCAGATGGCACAGACCCTGAGTGACCTGAAGACACAGCTCATGTGTCTCCAGGAGGCACAGACGGCTTCCCAGCCCCGTCTTCAGGCACGAGGCGATCCGAGTAGCACCGGCAGCTCGTCCCAACGCTCCAGCCACCAGCAGCCTAGACAAGTTCACCTTGTACAGGCGGAGCCGTACCAGCAGCCGCAGCCTTCTTACCAGTCACCACCATCCCCAGACACACAGATGGTGGTCTACCAGCCGGATCAGCCTCTGGCAGTACTTCCGCCACCCCCGTACGAGTCAGAGCCGTTGATGGATGTCAATGGGATTTGTTATGACCGACCACAGCCCGGTATCCGACGAGACCATCCTGGATTCCGTTGGTCGGCCGGAGGTGCCAGCTCCCAGCAACAACCGTCAGGACAGGGTGGCTAGTACAACCATCAGAGAGATCACCAGCAACAGCAGCCCCCAGTGTACCGGCAGCATCAGCAGCAGTCACAACAGTATGGTCCATTCTTGGAGGCGTGATCAGCCTTACCAGCAGCAATATCATCCCCAGTCATACCCCTCTCACCCGCAGCACCAGCAGCAGCAACCTCACTACCAGCGAGGCCACCCGTCAGGTTCTCATGGGCCATCCTATGAGAACCCTGCCTTAGATGCCATAGCCCGCCTCCTTACCGATCAGCAGGCTACACTCAGACGGGAGATGGACGAGTTCCGCCAGAAGATGTGGGAGATTGTCAGAGGGAAGGCTGCCATACCTGCCCAGATCGAGCCGAACCCGAACAACCTCAGGAGGAAGTCAGAGCAGGTAGATTTCACAGAGTATGCCACTCCGAGTGATTCTTTTGGTGATATGTCTGCCTATCTATTTGATACTGACTTTGTCACACTTAGGAGCGATAGGATGCCAGCAGGCGGCGCCTCGTCTGAGCGACACCCCGAGGACACTTCAAGAGTGCTAGGCGAGGAGGAGGAGCGCGGTACTGAGGCCGCGAGAGATGATGACAGTGGTACTGATGCCACCATGGATGCTGATCCCACCGACGGTACTGATGTCGTCGCTTCACCAGATGGAGGAGGTGTTACTGATGCCACCATTGTTGTCGATCCAAAGCGTAGTGCTGATGCCGCGAGTCGACCAGCCGAGGGTGGTGCTGATGCCACCGTTTTTACTTCTGAGAGTCCTGTAGTCTTTCCTTCTGTTCATGTATCTCAGGACACTTCTGGCAATAAAGGAAAGGGTTTGTTTTCTTCTGATCCACCTGTGGTGCTTGATGTATGCGTGGATTCTGCCGTCGAGCAGCCTAGACCCTCTCCTAGTCCTTCATCTGAGAAGGATCCTGTGATCCCCTTCCCTAGAGCACTTCACATGGAAAAGGGGAAGAAAATAGAAAATCCCAAAAAGAGACAGCAGGAAGAGTTCAGCCAGCAGATGATCGACCGCTTCCACATTCAGCTGACTCTTCAGGAGGCGTTGCAACACATCCCTCTATTCCAGAGATCACTTAGAGACAGGACTACATAGGAGGAAGAGGAGGAACCACCATTCCGAGATCCATGTGCTGAACAGAGCCACTTGTTTCGCAATCCAGAACCGTCTGCTGGCCAAGAGGCCAGATTCATGAGCCCCATATGTCAGATGCCATATCAGAGAGCAGAGGTTTGACCGTACTCTATTAGACAGCGGTTCATCGATCAACCTACTTCCGACAGCCCTTCTCGACCGATTCGGGTTGGGCACTCTACGACAGAGCAGGACAGTCCTTCAGTTTGCTGATCGATCTGTCAAGAGGTCGAAGGGGTTGCTGAGGGACGTTTTCGTCATGATTCAGGGCCTGCAATTCCCCGTGGACTTCGTAGTATTGGACATGGAGATCCCTGAGTCAGTGACCGATACCCCCATCATTCTAGGTCGCCCGTTCTTGGCCACAGCCAAGGCAGTGACCGACCATGATAGCGGGAAGGTATACTTTCGCATCGAGGGCGAAAGTGTACAAATAGAGACGGTCGAGGACATCAGAGCCAGAGAGTCAGCATGCTCAGAGCCGACCACTGATTCAGACCAGATGACAGATGCAGGGCCAAACATCCACCAGGACTGCGACTTTGTGATCACAGATGACGAGGCAGTTTGGGCAGATCCAGATGCACAGGCCATCCTCTCACCTTTAGAGTCCGCTGATGCAGAGACACCAACAGAGGAGAGCTTGGAGAGCGCATTCCTGGTCCAGGATACCGTTCAGTCGGCAGAGCTGGTTCTTGACCGCGAGACAGATTTGTTTTGTGATGATGATACGGATCCCTCGGAGTCAGATTTTGATTGGGCAGAGCTTGATGATTTCATACCAGATCTCACTTCCACTGAGCCTGCAGCTAGGGAGGAGGTAGATGCCATGCAGAGCAGAGACAGTCCAACAGAGCAGCCTTCTCCAGATTCAGATTGTGAGCGAGAGTTTCAGTTCTCCCATGCGGATTTGGCAGCGTTCACTCAGAGTTTTCAGAGGCCAGATCCACCAGCACCCAGTTGTCCAGAGCTGGAGCCACTTCCTGCGTCGCTGAAGTATAGGTTCCTTGCAGGTGAGCATGAGATGTACCCAGTCATTATCTCTGCCGATTTGACTGGAGAGCAGGAATCCCGTCTGATGGGGGTTCTTGAAAAGAACCACAAGGCGATAGGATGGAGCGTAGCCGATCTCCAGGGGATAAGTCCGACCCTGTGCTCCCACCATATCTATCTCGAGAATGAGGCGAAGCCGTTGCGTGAGTTCCAGCGGCGGTTGAATCCAAATCTGAGAGAGGTTGTCATAAAGGAGATTTCGAAATGGTGGAGCGCCGATTTTATCTACCCCATCTCCGACTCCAAGTGGGTCAGCCCGTTGCATGTGGTGCCCAAGAAGACGGGCATCACTGCAGTTGTCAGCGAGTCTGGAGAGGAGATTGCTACCCGGTACCCACTTCTTGGCGGGTCTGCGTGGATTACGGACGACTCAACCTGGCCACCAAAAAGGATCATTCCCCCCTGCCCTTTATAGATCAGATTATTGAGAGATTGGCGGGGAAGAGCCACTACTGTTTCTTGGATGGGTACTCCGGCTACAATCAGGTGGCCATCGCTCCCGAAGACCAGGACAAGACTACCTTCACCTGTCCCTTCGGCACATACGCCTTCAGACGCATGCCATTTGGGCTATGCAACGCCCCTACGACTTTTCAGAGATGCATGCTGTCTATCTTTTCGGACATGGTGGGGGAGTGCTTGGAGGTCTTCATGGATGATTTCTCGGTTTACGGCAACAGATTCGACTCCTGTCTTGACTGCCTAGATCGAGTCCTTCAACGATGCATTGAGGTTCACCTTGTGCTATCTTGGGAGAAGAGACACTTCATGGTGACTCAAGGGACGATGCTTGGCCATATCATCTCCAAAAGGGGCATGGAGGTTGATCCGACCAAGGTAGATGTCATTAGAAAACTCGCACCACCATCCAACTTGCGGCAGTTACGGTCTTTTCTGGGGTACGTCGGTTTCTACCAACGCTTCATTCATGATTTCAGTAGGATTGCCCGATCGTTGACTGATCTGCTGACGAAAGACACCGAGTTCCTTGTCGATGACAAGTGTCTTTCGTCGTTCGAGACTCTCAAGAGATGTGTTGTTGAGGCTCCTGTTCTCCAACCGCCTGATTGGTCTCTCCCATTCGAGATCATGACGGATGCCTCCGATTTTGCCGTGGGGGCCGTGTTGGGACAGAGGAGGGATGGAGTCCCATTTGCCATTCACTACACTAGTCGTACATTGGATACCGCGCAGCAGAACTAAACAGTCACTGAGAAGTAGATGGTAGCCGTAGTTTTCGCCCTAGATAAGTTCAGATCTTACATCATCGGATCTAGAGTGACCATATACACTGATCATACCGCCATCAGGTACCTCATGGCAAAGAAGGATGCCAAAGCCAGATTGACCAGATGGATCCTTCTACCCCAGGAGTTCGACATAGAGATCAAGGATAAGCCTGGAGTCAAGAATGTGGTGGCGGATCATCTCTCCCGATTAGAGCATCTTGAGGGTTCTGAGCAGACTGAGCCTATATGTGAGACCTTCCCAGATGAGGCGATCCTTGCTATCGCCTCTCTCCCGTGGTACGCCGATATTGTGAACTTTCTTATTGGTAAGAAAGTTCCACAAGATTGGCCCAGACAGAGACTTGAGACCTTCCTAGCGAAGGCCAAGTCCTACCACTGGGAGGATCCCATCCTTTACCATGAAGGAGGGGATAGCGTCTGGCGTAGGTGCATTCCTTAGGAGGAGCACCATAGCGTCCTCACTTACTGCCACAAGCTTGAGGCAGGAGGACATCACTATGGGAGGAGAACGGCACAGAAAGTGCTCCAATACAGCCTATGGTGGCCTACCCTCTTCAAGGACTCTGATGAGTTTGAGAAGAGGTGTACTGACTGTCAGAGGATGGGCACTTGCGGACATCGTGATATGATGCCGATGCAGCCCATTCACTTCTGTGAGGTTTTTGACGCATGGGGCATCGATTTCATGGGTCCATTCCCTAAGAGTCAAGGATTCGAGTACATTCTGTTGGTCGTGGATTATGTTAGTCGTTGGGTTGAGGCCATCCCCGCCCGAACCGCAGATGCTAGGACTGTTTGCAGATTTTTGAGGAAGCATATCATTTCATGGTTCGGGGTACCTCGAGTGTTGATATCTGACGGGGGGTCTCATTTCGTCAACGACCAGGTAAAGGCCCTTGCTAGCGAGTTCAGCATAGACCATCGAGTTGCCACTCCATAGCACCCTCAGACGAATGGTCTTGCCGAAGTGTCGAACTGGGAGATCAAGACTATATTGCAGAAAGTCGTCCGCCCTGACCGAAAGGATTGGTCACAGCTTTTGGACTCGGTCTTGTGGGCATATAGGACGTCTTTCAAGACACCTTTGGGCACATCTCCCTTTCGCCTCGTTTATGGCAAGCTGTGCCATTTACCTGTCGAGTTGAGGCATAGGTCACTTTGGGCTGTCACTGATATACTTTTGGATCCAGATAGTGTAGGAGATCAAAGAAGGGCATAGTTAGCTGCCTTGGAGGAGCTTCGTGATACCGCCTTCTCAAACAACTTACAGTACAAGGAGAGAGTGAAGGAGTGGCATGATTCTCATATCAGCCACAAGCATTTTGAGCCAGGAGAGAGAGTATGGCTGTTTGATGCTAGGCTTCGTATATTTCCAGGGAAGCTACAGAGCAGATGGAAGGGACCGTATTTGGTGAGAAAGGTACACGACAATGGGAGTATAGACATATCTGAGTTGTCTTCTGAGAGTACCTTTCGAGTGAACGGCCAGCGGCTCAAGCCATATCTTGATCATGAGCAGCGGGTCGTTGATGTTGCCCCTATTCAATTTGCGTGAGATGTGGTCTCTTGACTCACATCTATTGCATCTCACGCCTGATTATCACTAATCTCCCGACTTGTATAGATCCAGTTATCCATATCATTCCATTCTTTAGTCCCACATCCCTTTCCTCATCTTTTGATTATGCTATACTTAGTGTGTACTTTACCCTAAGTATAGGGGGGATGTAGGACTCTCGTGTATTTTTTTGATTCATTTACCCCTGTTTTTGCTGCCTATACTTAGGGATATTTTACCCTAAGTATGGGGGGGGGTAGACCCTGTACATTCTTCACTCGATTTTCCTCTTGTGTACAGCCTGCTATACTTAGGATTATTTGATCCTAAGTATAGGGGGAAAAGCCGAGCCCCTCTTGATTTTCTATTCTTTCATTCGTCTTTGTATATAGCCTTCCTTTTCACTTCCCTATACTAAGCACGAGTTATGTCTTCTTCATCGCTCTTGACTCTGAGGACATCATTCGAGCTAAGTATAGGGGGGTGTGTATATATTTCATATATACTTTAGCCATAACTCGTACTTTGTGTGAGTGTATTAATAAATAAAAATGGCTAAAAACCCAAAAAATCCATAAAAATTAAAAATTTTCCCTGCAAATAAACATTCTTTTATTTGCACATACATAGCTATTGTACAAATTATTTTTGTAAAAATGTTTTCAAAAACTTTTTGTGTAAATTGTGTGTAAATATGTGCATATCAAAAATATGTATATAGTACAAATTTTTTTGCAAAATGTTTTGAAAATCAAAAGTTTGCAAAAACCTTGTGTAAATTTGTGTAAATATTTTGCAAAACTTGCATTCATGCATACATTCATGATTTCAAAACATTTTTCAAAATTTTTTGCATATTTGTAAAAATTGTGTAAATAGCATCCTTGTATATACTTGTATAGTTTTTCCTGGATTATAGTTGACATTTAAACTAGCCTGGAATTAAATTGGGAAATGGAGCTTGATTAAGATCTTAATCCACCTAATTATAAGAGGAACCTTATAGGGCTTAGGGTTAAGGCTTTTCAGGTCCATGGTCACTTAATTCTTTGAGTCCACTAGGCTATGATCAAATGTCATCTCAATGAGCCTAAGTAGAGCACTTAACAACACACACATGACTCATATGGACAATGGCTTGACTTGGACCCGTACTTTACACCGAGTTCTCTACGGATGAGGTGGTGAGGAGGCAGTATTCCTTGACTTGGGGTAGCATATGCGGGTAGTACTTCTAAGCGGAACCTCTCTTCTTCTTTTAGTGAAGGAAGTGCGTCTCAACTTGGTCTGGTTGCCATGAGGTCTAACGATAGGAGTTGTGGGTTGCAATAATGCTTCAAAAGAGGGATAGTCTACTGGCTCAAGAGGAAAAACTCCTTATGTACATATGCTGCACCTTCTAAATATGTGTATAGATGCACTTGAAAAAAAAATGCAAAAAGAAAATAACTCCAAAAAAGTGGTGGGACTGATAGAAAATGATAATCCCACCGGAGTATGTATATAGTGCAAATAAGCAAAGCTTGAGACTCATTGTTCCATCTTATGTAGCTTGCAGCAGGGAGGCTTAGCTACACTGGTTGAGCTCCCAAGGATATATGGCTGCACTGGCCATGGTCCATTCTCTTCTTCCCCCTCTTCTTGAGCCGGTGGAACTTGAACTTAGAAGGGAATACCCCGCTCCTCTAGGAAAGAGTGGCCAGACTAGGGTCATAGAGTTACCTTGTTGGGGAGGGTTGTCAAGTTACTACTTCTGAGGTGGAGAGCTATACCTCACTTACACTGTACAAGGAAAGATTCATAGTCTTCAGGGTTTGTGTATGTAGACTTGTTCTGATCTGGATTGTTGAGGAGTCTTGATTTATAGATTAGTGGATCTTAGAGGCTGTTGAGTTTTAAACTTAAGTCCAAATAAGGTTCCGACACATTAATAATCCAAAGATCTGATCGAGCTCCATATTTCAATTTAATGAAGGCAAGTTTAATACTCAGCATTAATCCATGCATTTTCTCCTCTTTTTCTTTTCCTTTTTCTTTTTCACTTCTTTTTCAAATAAGTGTTTGCTAAGGGACTAGCAAAGTTAAGTATAGGGGGGTGATGAATACCCATTCATCACTCTTTATTCTTTTATTTTAGCTACAAAACCTATGCAAAACACATGTAGAAATCTGTAAATAGCAATAATTACATTTCAGCATGCATTGTGTAAATATGCATTTTTAGCATGTTTTTGTGCATAAATAAAAGAATAAAGAGATAAAAGAAAAAGAGGGAGATATTTAGAATAAATATTGAGCGACCTAATCCCAAGGGAGGACTTAGCATGGGCCTGACCGCAAAAAGAACCCAAGTAGAGAGAGATAAGGAAGCTCATGATTGTACACATACCTTTAAATAAATAAAATTATTTTCCTCTTATTAAAAATAAAGTGGGTGTATATTTATTTGTATATATCTGTAAATATAAAACCAAAATAAAAATGGATAAAATTCCTTCTTCATTGTATATACCTACCTTGTACATAAAACCACTTATGTAGTTATTTCCCCTTGTAAATAAATAAATAAAAATCCCATAAAAATATGTACATATTTCTTACTCCATGGTGTAAATAAATAAAATAAAAATCACAAAAATAAAAATAAAATAAAAAGAAATAAAATAAAATCAATTTCCAACATTGTATATATACCATGTAGGTATATAAATAAAACTATTTATTTACCCTATGTAAATAATTAATAAAAATAAAATAAAAATACCTTATTATTCCAAATTTTATGTTATAAATAAAAAATATAAAATTGGAATAAAATGTACAAAAACAAATAATTAAAAATAAAAAATAAAAAATGTATATTGTATATACCTATATATAATAATACTATATTGTACATACAATATTTTTATTTCAAAAATTAAAAATGTATATTGTATATACCTATATATAATAATACTATATTGTACATACAATATTTTTATTTCAAAAAAATAAATAAAAATCACAAAAAATAGTTTAAAAATAAATAAACAATTTTCATGTTTTAAGTTTTTCTAAATTAATTCATTTATTATTTTTATTGAATTATCAAATATTTAATAATTGGCGCTCTCTGATTGGTCCACGTGGATGTTGACCCCCGATCAACTCCCGCCTTGGACCACCAGCCCTCGGATCCTGCGCCTTGACCCGACTTCGCCTAATTTTCGCACAGCGATCCGACTACCTCTCACCTAAACCCCGGGCTCCGATCCTTCCTCTTGCATCCGAGACCCACGCCCGACATGTCTAGGGGTCCGTGCTTCACCAAGCTGGACCCGACACCATCTTCTCGGACCTGCAGGAGTATAAAGCTCCAGCTCCGCTGCACGATTCACTCCATCTTTGGTGTCGCTCCTTCCACCTAGGACCTCCACACGATACCCTAGAGTGACAGCTAGAGTTTGGTGTGCTGCAAAGAGGAGGAGAAGCATCCCGTCACTGATCCGGCATCTTCTTACCGCCGTGCGCCGCCCAGAGCAGCGCCCGAGCCTCGGGCCTCCGACGACCCTCGAGACGAAGACCAGAGCTCCGCGAGCTCATCCCCAGTCGATATCCTCCATCAAGTAACATTAATTCTTCATATTTTCCCTTAATTTCTGATTAGCCCCAAATCGACCGTTCGCTGTCGTTCATCGAATACTCCCGCTCCGATCATCCATTCCATCGCCCGACTCGACTGTCATCTCCGCCATACTCCTACTCACGTTCTACACCTGCCCATCCAACCCAGTTCACCCCGGAACTGGGAGTCCACCCTCATCCGCCGTTGCATCGCCGGAGGGTGCCGCCCCGACGCATCCACGCCCCTATTTCACCCCTCATAGGGTCGAGGCACTTTGCCCTTGACCTAGGAGTTTGGATGTGGGTTTCGCAGATCAAGAAGAGGCCTATCTGAGGGTCTGAGCATTCAACACAACAGCTCCCAGCCTCCACCGTCGCCGGGCCATTCCGGTGGTCGCTGGCCTCATCGGAGGCATCCACTAGCTGCGGACCATCGAGGCAAAGCTCTTGGACATCTCAGCAGCAACGAAGGAGGACCCTAGCACGAGCATTGGGCCGGCGAAAGTCGCCGGCGACTTGTTCTTGGTGCATCCTCCGTCATCGTCAGATCGAGCCCTCCTCGCCCCGTTTTGATCTGGAGCGTCCACGTGCGAGGATCCAGTCACCGTAGATCTACCAGAGGCTCGATCGTGACCCTTGATTCAGCGAGGAGTGCCCTTGATCCACGAGCATCCGATCAGCCACGTGGACACCCCTCAGCTATCAGATCTGAGCCAGCGCCCTTCACAGAGGAGCAGCGCTTCGCAGTCGTTGGATATCACACGTGGCGCGCCTCCAGCCCTCGGATAATAAGGGGTAAATTTCACTTAGGCCCCTCCTGTTTTTCTTTTATCAATTAGTCCTGTAATTTGTTTAAGTAGTTGTTTTAATTTTGTAAAAATTGCACTTAGGCCCTGGACCTTTATTATATTTGCATTTTCATCCCTGTGTATGTGAGACACGTGCGTCGTCACGTGATTTTTGGTGAATTTGCATTATCTGGGCTTGTAGATTCTGCTTGTTACTGAATGAAATATAGTTTTTGATATTTGCATCCATACCCCTGTGCGTGGTTGTATTCGACATGTGTTGAATTGTTTGGGTATTTTGCAACTCCTCCCCTGGACTTTTAGCACCTGTTGCTAATAAGTCATGGGAAGTAAGTTTATTGCATATTGGTCCCTCTGTGCCCAGATCACGTGCAACGCACGTGGGGACTTGGAAATTTTGTACGAGGGACCCCCAGGTTTCTGAGCTTGTTACTTTTCAGCCCTTAAGAATACTTTTCCTTGCGAATAGGTCCCTGTGTATTGTGTGTGTGTTTTTTATTTAAATAAAATATCAAAATTAACCCAAATCAAGTGAAAATTGGACACGTGGCTCCTGCCACTGTGTAAAATTTTCCCTAATTTTTGGGTACATTTTTGAGCCTTTTTATTATTTTTAAAAATTCAAAAACATCCATTTTTGCCTCTGTTCAGTTTATAAAATCCTAAAAAATTATTAAAACTCTTTTATAAATTCTAAAAAAATCCATTTTTTTATTTTTTATTTGTTTGATTTTATGTGTGAATTTGGCTATTTTTGGATTTATAAAAAGCTTAAAAATTGAAAAACCCCTAAACACCCATAAAAATTCTAGAAAATCATAGAAAATTCAAAAATTAATAAACTCTTCTTCTGAAATTTGTTTATTATTTCTTCTTTTCATAAAAAATACCTCCAGGTTCTTTTAGGACTATTTTATATTTTAATTTGGACCTCTAAGCCTGACTGGATAGTTTGCTTTTATTTCCGCCTTCTTTTATTTTTAGAAAATTCTATAAAAATTATAAAAATATCGAAAATTCATCAAAAATAGTAAAAAATCCATAACTCATAAAAATATTTTTGTTTGAATTTTTGGACCATTTTTGAGTATTTAAATAATTGGTTGAAGTTGATTGTTTTTGTCCTTTTATTATTTTCCTCATTATTAAAAATCTCAAAAAAAATATTAAAAACCACCAAAAAATATTTGTTTTATTTTCTTTTCTTTTTCGACTACTTCGTAGACCGCAAGGCCAACTCGTGCTCCTCCAAGCCGACCCTAGGAGCTATACCAGGATAATCACCTAGCTAGGACCGCAATTTTGGTTTTCATTGTTTTTCTCTCTTTATTTGGTGGTCTGATTTTGTTTCTTGATCGAGCTATGAGTCCCGAGTGACTGAGGTCACAACGACCTTAGTGATTCCTTTACCTTAGTCTATCGGGCGGCTCATCAGTTGCCTAGGAGGCGAAGTGTATATGTTTGTTTTTCTTTCCTTTTGTACTTTGATCTTCCAATCTGACGTCGCTCTTCAGTTCATGTACCTGACGCTCGAAGGAATCTCGATTTGACCGCGAAGCGACCGGCAGAAGCCCCTCTAACTGCTTGACAATCACCTTTTGTTGACAACAGGCGTACCTGTCTAGGATCGCACGTCAATTTGACGAATTTTTTGCTATTCAT
Organism: Ottelia alismoides; assembly: GCA_037367405.1. Taxonomy (NCBI): domain Eukaryota; kingdom Viridiplantae; phylum Streptophyta; class Magnoliopsida; order Alismatales; family Hydrocharitaceae; genus Ottelia; species Ottelia alismoides. The sequence goes on along the minus strand of JAZKJV010007884.1, from coordinate 168,437 downwards.
TTCGTAGTTAATTAAAATTTCCGTGTATTATTCTGTTAATATGTAATTTGGACTGGACGTTATTCTCTTCTTAACCCCTCCATATTATTTTTGTAATAACTTAGGTTTTATTTCTTGCACTGCATTTAGATTAACTTGTTTGTAAAACAGAAATTTTCAAAAAAAAACACCAAAAATACTTTTGTGCACGCATATTGCTAGACGTATCTAGGATCATAACATTCTAGGATTGCATGTGCCTGATTAGATTTAAAATTCTGTGAAGCATCTTGCATACTAGAGTGTTGGAGCCAGGTACGCAAATCTGACCTACATGCATCATTTGCATTTCTGTGGTTTTCTCCCCTTGCTTAAAGAACTAAGACCACCAAAACCGCGATTATTTGAATCGATCTAATCTCATTCGAACCTTTCTTTGAAATCGAAATTAATTCTCAAGTGGTCGCCTTAAAAATCATCTCACAAAAAAAAACTGTTTGAAACTTTGTTGATGCACTGTGGTTTGCACATGTGATTGTGATTGAAGCACAACGCAAACTAGGTCACTAGACCCAAATCCCATATTTAGAGGACCATTTTAGGATGTGTAATTGTGTTTTAAATATTGGATAATAACACCTTAAAATTGAAAAGATAAGCTCATCAAGGCACATCATGGTGTTGAGTGTGCAAACATAATTGTTTTGTGTTTGATTGTGTATGCACGGTCATCGGTCCTAGCAACCCCCACTGTTCAACCCCAACTTCATCACTCCCACAAATTTTTTTTCTTCATCATGTAGATTTAGGATGGCACAACCACCTCCACCACCTGACTTTGATCAAATTGAAGATGACGAGTTTCAAATCCCATGACCACCTGACCAAAATACAATTAATCAGCAGCTATTGGCAGGATTCAACATAATGAGAGAAGAGTTAGATGCTATGCAACGAGAAAGAGAGAGAGAGAATGAGAGATCAAAGACCATTCGTGAATATTATGACACGGTCTCCATCATCTCACACCATGGTTCCAACTCCCTCCTATGGAAAGGAACTTTGAGTTAAAGCTGAATACCATCTCTCTTCTCCCACACTTTTCTGGAAAGAGTGCATAGGATCCCATCCAACACATCCATGAATTCCTAGCCATAAGTGACACCTTGGTCTACCATGACATAAGTGAAGACTACATCCGCCTTAAGTTATTCCCATTATCTCTAAAAGACAAGGCACGTCAATGGTTGTGAAATTTGGGAAGGATCTTAACTACATGGGAAGACTTAAGGAAGACCTTTGCGAACAAATTCTTTCCCACTGGTAGAACAAATGCTTTAAGTAAATCCATTACGACCTTCACCCCAGAGCCAGGAGAATTGTTTCATGAGTCATGGGAAAGGTACAATGACATGTTAAGGACATGTCCACATCATGATGTTCCCAAGTGGCACCTATGCCAGACATTTTACCACGACCTTAGAGATGACTTAAGAAACACTGTAGATGCAAGCTGCGGAGGAAACTTTCTTAGTAAAGATGCAGAGAGTGCGTGGCAACTCTTTGAGAATATGAGCGAAAATTCTCTCAACCACGCCTCAATCAAAACTTTTTGCAGAATCGACCCGTCCAAAAATTTCAAGACCTACACATCTGAGAATCGGGAGAACCTTTCAAGCTTAGAAATGGAATTAGTCTGCAAAAAGTTAGATAAAATGGGCGTGATTGCTAAACAAGTTGAACAACTTGCAAAATTAGTAGAAGGAAAGCCCCAAAAAGACCAAAATATTAGCAACGTCCAGGAGCAAACTTCATCTGCTCCACAACCCCAACAACCTGTCGCATTTGTACATACTCCAACCCACCCACCTATTGTAAATACCCCCACAATCTTATTCACATTTTTTCCTAACCAAATGGTCTACTACACTAACCAGCTTATTGTACAAACTTACACACCCCAAGAAAGTTCGGTTGCCTTCTATTGTAACATACATCAACCTTCCGAGACACCACCTCAACCATATGAGAATTCCAACTGGGTTCAAGGAAAACCACACTCAAACACATACAACATAGGCTGACACTCACATCCAAATTTCTCATGGAGACAACATGGTCAGGACCAACACCAAGGGCAAGGATTTCACCAACAAAAGCCACCACCCTAACCTGAGACCCAACATACACGAACCAAAGGATCACAAACCACTACTTCAGAGGACCATTTTGATATGCTGGCTAAGATGATGACTGAATTGCAAAGAGAAGTACAAGCATTGAAGAGACAGAATGAGAACCAATTGAAAAATTCAGTCCAACCCACACAGGGAACTCTAACTTCACAGCCTACTCCAAACCCAAGAAACTTGCAAATCACCCCAACAGTATTTCAATACCTCAACCAAAGACCTCCTCACATCTTCCAAAATTCATCACAAGCGTGACTCCTAGGAGTGGGACTACCACGTAAGACCCACCAAAAATAAAAGGTAAGGAAAAAGAAATGAAAGATCCCATTGAGGACCGAGCTGAAGAGATCTTAGGTGAAGAAGGCTGTATATCTGACTCACCTGAGGCACTAAAGAAAGTCCGTAATTCTGAAAAGAACTCATTGGCCTCAAACGAGGAAATCCTCAAAGTGTTAGAGCAAGTTCAGATCAACATCCCACTACTAGATGCTATCAAACACATTTCAACGTATGCTAAGTTCCTCAAAGAAATAAGCACACCCAAGAGGAATACAAAGTCCAAGAACCAAATACCCGAGCATCACGTTTTAACCCAAGAGACCACCAATGCCATCTTGCATCACTTGCCTCAAAAACGACGTGACCCAGGAGATCCAATGATTCGATGTGAAATTGGTGATACATTATTTGAGAAAGCACTCTTAGACGTTGGAGCCTCCATTAACCATATCCCCACGTCATTGATTGACCAATTCCACCTAGGTCAACTGAAGCCCACCCCAGTTACACTCCAACTAGCAGACCGCTCTGTCAAGAGACCTAAAGGAGTGTTAGAGGATGTTTTAGTCAAGGTTCAGGATTTCCACTTCCTAGTTGATTTCTTGGTGTTGGACATGGAAGTTCATAAAAATCTAAGCCACACTCCAATCATATTAGGAAGACCATTCATAGCAACTGCCAAGGCTCATGTTGACTATGAAAAAGGGACCATTGAATTTTCTGTGGGAGACGAGAAGATACAAATTGATGTGATGAAACCTTCACAAAAGAAAAAAGAAGAGGACAATTATGGGAACATTAAATCTTGTCAACAATTGGATTTGATTGAGGGAGAAGTTATCCAAGCATGTATGAACACATGACTTCTAGAAGGATCTCCCATTGAGGATTATGACCCGTTACTAAAGGAGCTGAGCATTGATTTTGATAATCTCCTATCCACCCCTTATGTTATTAAAAAGGATCTAACTGAATCTGAAAACACGTTACATCTATGTGACAACGGCCAATTAGAGTTGAAACCTCTCCCTGAGAATTTGAAATATGCCTTCTTACGCGAGCAACACACCTTACCTGTAATTATAAGTGCTCACGGATGAATACTCATTCATCACTCTTTATTCTTATATTTTAACTACAAAAACCTTTACAAATGCATGTATATAGTTGTAAATATAAATAATTACCAAAAGCATGCATGGTGTAAAAAGTAATTATTAGCATGTTTTTGTGCAAAAATAAAAGAATAAAGATCAAAAAGAAAAAGAGGGAAATATTTAGAATAAATATTGAGCAACCTAACCCAAGGGAGGGCTCAGCATGGGCCTGACCGCATCAAAGCCAAAGTAGAGGGAGATAGGGGCTCATGTGTGTACATATATATGTAAATAAAAATAAAAATATTTTCCTTCCAAAAATAGACTAAAAAGGGCTTGTAAATATTTGCATATATTTATAAATATAAAATCAAGATAAAAATAGAAAAATCAAAAAGAAAACAAAACCAAATCACTTGTATATACCTACCTTGTACATACAACCACACCTATATTTAAACAAAATTAATTTTTATAAAATTTGTATATATTATACTTTTTATGTTGTAAATAAATAAAATAAAAACCATTAAAACAAAAATAAAATAAAAAGAACAAAATTAAAAATAAAAAATATTGTAAATATACCATGTATGTATATGTAAATATGTATTTATTTCACTATTGTATATAAATAATAAAAATAAAATAAAAATATCTTTTTATTCCTTATTTTATGATATAAATAAATAAAATATAAAATGGGAATAAAAATGTATAAAAATAACAAAATAAAAATCAAAAATCAAAACCATATATTGTACATATACCTATATATAGCTATATAATGTAAATACCTTATTTTATTTTTGAAAAATTAATTAAAAATCACAAAAAATAGAAAATATTAAAACAAAAATATTTCTTGTTTTAAGTTTTTAATAATTCAGCCATTTACTATTTTTAATTGATTTTACAAATCATTTCCCCGTGGTTGTCTCTCATTGGTCCACGGGGGTTGTTGACTGCCCGGTCAACTCCCCCCTGTGGACCACTTCACACGGGTCCTGGGTGCCCGACCCGGTTTCTCGGATTTTTCCCATCCATACCCGATCCCCTCACACCTAAACCCCGGGTCCGCTCCACGCGCAACACATCCGATACCCTCGCCGGAGTGCCCGCCTCGGGATCCGCGCTCCCCATTGCCCTACCCGATCAGATCTTGCCGAACCTGCACCCAAATAAATTCCGAGCTCCGCCACTTCATTCCTCATCTTTGGCTCACTTGTTCACCACCCAGGGACCTCCACCGGCCGAGTGAGAGTGACAGCTTGCTCCAGCAGGTGTCGCAGCGAGGAGGGAGCAAGGGACCACTGATCCGGCTGGATAGCTCCGCCGTGCTCCGCCCAGAGCAGGAGCCAGAGCCTCGGACGTCGACGCTCCTCGAGGCAAGGACCCAGAGCTGCCCGAGCTCTTCCCTAGTCGACTCGATCACCCATGTAGCTTAGCCTCTTTCCCATTTCTTCCGATTTCGATTTTCCCCCATTTCGCTTCGCCGTCGATTTTCATCGATTTCGGTCACGTTCGCACCCCACTCGATCATCGGAATCCATCATCAGTCGCCCTTCCCCCGCGCACCTTCTCCGCACCTCCATTCAACCCAGCTCGCACAGGAGCTGGGGTTCGAGCTCCTTGATGAATCCACATTTCATCATCTTTATTCTATCATTTTGGCACCAAAAACCCTAGCAAATGCCTGTAAATAGCATTAATATCATCATCTTAGCATTCATGCATGTGCATCTTATTAGTGTATAAAATACTGTAATTAAGGCCAAAATTATAGAATAAATAAAGAAAAGAAAAAGAATAAAATATTGTAAATATTTTATGACTCAAAACACCCGAGACCTAGGCATCTTGATGAATAGGTCGATAAGGAATAAAGTAGGGGGAGATAAGGTCAGAAATACAGATAAAATACCTATACTTTTTATTCATTCTTTATTCATTTTGGGACCTATTTTTGGTTCCACTTTTTATACATCAAATAAAGAAACTTTGTACATGAAAGTTATAGCTAATTTTATAAATAAAAATACAAAATTGATTTCACTGAAAAATAATGTACAGATAAAAAGTTATGGTCTGAATAAAATTCCAGAATCCCAACTTCCCAGACCCGTATCTCATAAATGAAAACTCCAAATGCAGCATACTCACCTTTAATTGTATATAGAAGAAAATAAGCTAATTAATGGCGGTGGTTTCGCATTTGGCGGAGCTACGGTTTAAAAGTTGAGTTTTGGACCCACATTGTATAAGTGTACATATTAAAATATTCAATTTATTAATTATTAATTATTTTTATATTATTATATTTTTTATAATGTTGTAAATATTATTTATAATAATTGTGAACATTAAAATTAGAATAAAAATGTAAATAAAACTCAAAAAAAAATACAAACATATTTGATACATAGGTATTATACCTATATGTATACCTATACTTTCTATACTTATAATTTATTAAAGATACAAAACATATCAAAAAAATAAAATAAAAATATATTTGTGTAGATAAAATATTTTATAATTTTATAAAATAATAAATAAAAATAATAACATTAAAATAATCAAAATATAAATAAAAGAATATAATATATGTAGATAATATACCTATATAGGGGTATAATAGCAACTTGTAAAAATATATCTCAAAAAATTAATTAAAAATCGGAATAAAATAATTTATAAAATTAAAAAAACTTTTTATTTTATAACCTAATTAAAATAATACCATTTGTTATTTTTTATTGATTTTACAAGGGTTTTTCCCTGGTTGGTCCACGTGGACCAACCAGGTTGGTCTGACAGTTGACCTCCGGTCAACTGTCTGACCTCCCCTGTAGCATGTCAGCAATGAGCTTTTGTCTCTTTTTACCCATTTCTCTAGGTCGGCCCTTGCGTTTTTTTCGTGATGGCTTCTTCAGAGTTTTTGCTCCTCGGACATTCGTGATTCACGCCCAAGATAAATCTTGGGCTTTGAATCACTGACCGAGGCGCTGCACCTCGATCAAGGGGCCTCCTTCGTCAACTCCTTAAAACTAATCCTTGACTTGATTTGAAAGTTGGACCCCATTTTTGACCTAGACCCTCCATCCCTCTGAACCATTGACGAGAGGGTGGTGACAACACCTTGCTCGCTTCATCGGAGACGAGCTGGGCAAGGTCCGGGCGCCCCTCCTACCTCCGGTGGTTTCCCCGTCGAGGTACCCCCTTCCCTCGCTCAACCTGGGCTCGAGGCAGTATAACACCCTTAGTTTTAGTTTCGTTTTGCATTAGTGTAGTCTAAGCTTCATTCCCATCTTCGCATCCACCTAATTCGCGCATCGATTCGCCAAATCGATCGTCGCCGGAGGCATCTCCGGCCACCGCCGTCTCCGAGCCATCAACTCTCATCGTTTTCATCATTTTGCCACCTGGAGGTGCTCGGCATTTTGCCCGAGCCCTCCCTAATTTTTTTTGCAGGTCGCTGGAGGGAGAAGACCCCATCTGGGGGGTCGATTTTGAGGAACCGTGATTCCTGGAACCCACTGCAGTTCTTGAGCCCGTTGTCGAGCATCGGCGCTACTCGCCCCTTTTTGGCTCGGCTGGCGGGTCGAGGAAACTTCCAGGAGTCGAAAGAGAACTCCAGCGACGAGAACGGAGGCCGGACCACTGCCAGATCGTCTATTGAAGTCCATCTCCGGCCGTGTTCTTCCCTGTTCTTGCAGGGAGGTCCGCGGCCGTTGGATCGGGCTTCCATCCCAGAAGCTCCAGCTGCCGTCGATCCCCTTCAAGATCTTCTAATCGTAGCCATCCAAACGAAGGGGCATCGCGTATTCCTGGCGCGACGCGTGGCAAGTGGGGGCTGTCTCACCGTCCGATCGATTTGAGTCGGGTATTTTGCTATCATTACCCCGACAGTTTTGTAATTAATATTTAGTTTTAAAACATTTATCTGCAGTTAAAACTTTTTGTAAAATTTATTTTTAGTCCCCCAGAACTTCCCCATATTGCCAAGGGGTCCCCGCCAGGCGCGTGCAAATCACGCACGTTTTGGCGATTTTGCGGAACAGACCCCGGGCTTTTTGTTTGTTTCTGTTTACTTCCAAAACATTTATCTGCAGTTTAAAATTGTCTGGACATTTTACAATCAAGCCCTGGTCTTTTGTGATATTGCATTTGTACCCCCGCCTGGGGCGCGTGTAATGCACGTGCGTCTGGGCAAAATTTTGCAGGGGCACCCTTGCTTCTTTTAATATTGGCGTTTAGTCCGTGAATCATTTTAATTAGTTATAATTTTGTGAGACAATTGCAGTTAGGCCCCTGGATATTTCGCTTATTACATAAAAGCCCCTGCCAGGCCTTTAATCTTTGGATGCTTGTTCTAATTATTCAACCTAGCATTTTAAGTCCAAAAATTCCACAAAAATAGGGTTTAGTTTCTGGACACGTGTACTTTGTCGCCATATATTTAGTTTTTGATTTTATTTTATTTTTGTATTTATTAAAAATCAAAAACATGCTTTTTCTTGACTGTCTAGCTTAGAAAATACCAAAAAAATATTAAAACACTTCGAAAAATTACAAAAAAAGTACCTAGTGTCTATTTTATCCTATTTTAGTGTCAGTCCAAAAATCACTAAAAATCTCAAAAGAAAAACACTAAAAATTTAAAAACACTCTAAAACTTCAAAAAAATATATAAAATCAAGGAAAACTCAAAAAAATACAAACCCAGCTCCTGTTTGTTGCATATTTCAGTAGCTTTATTTAAAAATTATTGTGAAAAATTTTGAGTACTGGTTGCTATTTTTAATTTGCATTTCATTCACAGCCAGCATTTATTTCACTGTTTTGTTTTATTTCAGTCTTTAAAAATACCAAAAACACCTTGAAAAATCCCCAAAAATCACAAAAACAGTAAAAAATTCTAAAAATATCAAAAACACTTTATTTCTGAATTTTTGATAATTTTTACTTATTTTTATAAATATTTTACCTTGTCTTTTATTACATTGTCTTTAAATTCTAATATTGAAAAAAGAAAAAAATATAAAATATAAAACTATAAAAATTAAAAAATTAAAAATCAAAATACAAAATTAAAAATTAAAATAAAAAAAATTAAAAATTAAAAACCCACAAAAATTTTATTTGCTTGCTTGCTTAGTGTAGACACATCACACACACTCACTTGAGCACAAATTTTTGAACTACCCTGCTTGCTCCCTGTGTTCGAACTCTCTGCATACTTGTCACTATACACCATTTGTGCAGAGTTAAAAATAAATTTTAACTCCATATTATTTCTAATTTATTGATCTTTAGTGATGGTTAATTGTTGACTTTAATCGAGATTTGTGTGGTTGACACTTCGACTGAGTTCACGCTTTGTGTTGAACTTAAGACCACCGAATTTCGGTTAAATCACTCCTCCGTCCACCCCCTCGTCGGAGCTCGCCCGCACCGATTCCCCGACCACTTTCACCAAACCTAACGGGGTCGAGGCAGTTAGCCCTCGACCCGCGAGCTTGCTGGTGCACTTTGCAGGTTCATCCAAGCCCATCTGAGGGCTTGGACCATTTGGTCTAGCAGCTCCGCCTCCGCCGACCTCGCCGGAGCTCCCCAGGGCTCGGTTGGGTCATTGGAGGTCTCCAGCAGACGCGGAGGGCCCGCAGCTTCCTGTTCCGATCATCAAAGGGCTCCCAGGAGGAGACCAGCGCCGTCACGACCCCGACGAAGTTCGCCGGAGGCCAGTTCGTCCACCATCCTTCTCCGCCGTCCGATCGACCCCGAGCTCCAGATTTGATCACGTCCGTCCGTTCGAGGAGCAGCATCGACCGCCAGATCCTTTGAGGGTCGATCTCCATCGTCGATCCAACGAGATGCAGCCACCGCCTCCGTCCACCGTTTGATCTTCCACGTGGCAGCGCCTGGACCGTCCGATCAGCGTCAAAGACCCAACCTTGGGCGCCACCCCTTCCCAGCCGTCCGATCAGTGACGTGGCGCCCATCCGTCGGCTCGACTTAATAAAGGGTAATTTACCCTTAGGCCCTTCTCTTTAGTTTATTTCAAGTTTAGTCCTGTAAATACATAGTGTAGTTGTTTTATTTTTGGTACATTTACACTGTGGTCCCTGAGTTTTAGTTTATTCGCACATATGCCCCTGTTTGTAGTGTAGCACGTGCATCGACACGTGCCTTTTGGGATATTTTGCATATTTAGCCTTGTTGTTCTGCCATGTTATGGAATGAATGAATACTTTTGGATAATTGCAGATATGCCCCTGTGAGTTGTTTTTATACGCATGTGCGTGATATTTGTGGGTAAATTACAAACAAGTCCTCAGACTTTTGGTACCTGTTACCAAATAGCCCCAGAACTTTGTTTTGTTTACATTTAGGTCCCTGAGTGCCCCAGGCACGCGCTACGCGCGTGATTCCTTGGGAATTTTGCACCGGACCCCCCAGGGCTTTGGGTACTTGCACTCAGGTCCCTGTGCACAATACCTAAGTTTTATTTTTGAATAAAATATCAAACCTCCAAATTCGATGAAAATTGGAAACATGGCTCCTGCCATGTTGTAAAATTTTCTAGAATTTTTGGAGACATTTTTGCCTTTATTTGCTATTTTTAAAAAATCAAAACATCCATTTTCGTTACTGTCTAAATTAAAAATTCACAAAAAATATTAAAACTTATCTAAAAATTACAAAAAAATTAGCTACTGTTTGTTTTGGCTTGTTTGATTTTCTGGCTAATTTTGGCCATTTTTCATTATATAAAACTCTAAAAAATTGAAAAACACCAAAAAACTCATAAAAATTCTAATAATTAATTTAAAAATCCAAAAACCATAAATCCAGTACCTAAATTTTCCTTAAACTCTCTAGTTTATAGGAAAAATACCTCTAGGAGCTAAATAAGCCCTTTTGCATTTTAAATTGGCCTTTTTCTCCTGACTGGACAATCTTCAGTTTCTTACCTTGTTTGATTTTTAGAAAATTAAATAAAAATCAGAAAAATGCCAAAAATTCACTAAAAATAGTAAATATTATAAAACACATAAAAATATTTTTATTTGAATTTTTGCTTAATTTTTTATGCATTAAATAAATTGTTGAATTGCCTTGTTTTCTTGTTTTCATTATTTTCTTAATTGATTAAAAATCTAAAAAATATAAAAAGACTAAAATCCACCAAAAATACCCTTTTCTTTCCTTTTATTTCTTTTTTTGACTACTTCGTAGGCCGCGAGGCCATTACGTGCTCCTTGTGTTCGACCCTGGTCGCTATACCAGGCTAAAATAATAGCTAGACTACTATTTGATTTTTAGTTGATTTTATTTGGTGGTCTCTTTTTCTTGATTGACACACCCGAGTGATTGAGGTCGCAACGACCATTTTAGATATACCATACCTACCTCGCTCGCTCGGTTTTTGTGGTCATCAGAATGGTGCCGTTGCCGAGGAGCACGGCTTAGTAGTTTTCTTCTTATTTTCATTTTCTTTTTTGCGGCTTTCCGCGACTCTTTAAGAGTCCGCGGCTTTTTGCGGCTTTTTGTTTTTCTTTTATTTTTGCTTTATTTTGTTTTATTTTATTTTCTTTTATTTTTGTTTTTGTTTGATTTTTGTTTGTTTATTTTATTTGTCATTTTTGCACATATACCCTTGTCTTTTATTTCTTGTCTATATTTGATTATATTATTGTTGGCTTGACACTTGTCTTCTTTCTTGCAAGGGCTCGAGGACCGAGGCGGCAGCTTTCGAGAAGCCGGCGCAACCACGGGACTTGGAGGCGGCTCCCTTCTGCACGGAGCCGCAGGAGAGCGTGAGAGAGTAGACGAGCGGGCGAGGATTAGATTAGTTTTTTTATTTCAGTTCATTTGATTATTGTAATAATACAGGGACACTCAGACTCAGACACTTTGGACTTGAACTCTTTAGCGGGTCTGTTTCGCCGAGCACCGGTATGCTCGGGGGATCCTTAGGTTTTTCGCGGCTTTTCTCACGGTTTTTGGTTTTCTTGCTGCCTTCTACTGTTTTCTGCAGTTTTTATCGAGCCCCTAGACTTAGGATTTTCTGCTTGCTTGTGTCGTAATTAGTAGGATCCCCACACCTAATTATCTGCCTGTTCCTATAGTACGATTAATTGGACCTACTAATAATTCACTATTAAAAATAACTGACTCATCCCCTTTATAGCCTACGTGCCGTAGCCTGCCCTGCCAAGCGCTGCTCCTGAACCCGATGTGTCGAGAGGAGGAGGGGTAGACCGAGACCAGACCTTTGGCTTGAAGGATCGGTGACCAGTTAGACGGTTCTTCGAGTAGAATTGCCTGTTTAGGACTCGGTTTTCATCGCTGCACCATTTAGGTAGTTTACTTCCTGTCTTTACATTTCTGCGCGGATCACTTGCATGTAGAGTGCTGGAGGAAGGTACGCATTTCTATCTTTGCATGCATCATTGATTTCATCGCGCATCGGCTTTTTCGTCTTCTCCCCCTGTTTTTGACTAAATAACCAGGAGAACCGAAAAATTCTTTAGGCCTTTGTTTTTATTGAAAAAAAATATTAAAAAGAAAAACCATAAAATTGGGACTGTTTAAGCTATTGACCCTAAAAGACACTTGACTTAAAAATTTGTCTTGGGGAGAGCAACCCCCTTATTGCTTGGTTTGCTTATGCGAGAGAGTGACCCGTTCACTAGGTAGAGCCCTCTGGTGTTATTCCCGATTGACTACCGACTCTTCCGTGCGGGCCAGTCGGTTGGGGTAGCATCGGGTATCCCAACAGGTCACGTAATCGCTCTGATAGATTGTTTGTTCACCATAATAAAAAAGACAAGATAATTTGACCGAGCCTTTACGGTCCTCAGCTCGCGTTGCGTTGGTGAACAGAGGGTTTGGTTGCTGATCATAGTTTCTCCAGATCCCATCCGCCTTACTCGCCAGATCACGATGATGGGTAGACGATCTCTTAGGCAGCCTCTGGCTGCACCGCTTTCGGGCACGTCTACCCGTTCATCTAGGTTGGCCCGCGAGAGCCGAGACCAGCTCTCCGAGCCCGAGTATGACTCCGCCCTGTTCCCCCTCGACCCCCTTTCTTTCGGTTCTGAGAGACATGAGCCAGAGGAGAGATTAGCATATTTGTCAGCACCTGAGTTTGGCTCATTTGATTTTGCAGACGCCATGGCCGGCAGTTCCGAGGATCGCTCCCGAGGTCCACAGCCTGAGCACTTTGTGCTGGACCAGGGCGCGATCAACTCCACCCTGATCGCCTTCCTATAGACAGTTCAGCAACAGTTGAGGGATCAGGGGGCATTCATGCTTGATATGAGGAGAGAGATGGAGCAGATGAGAGCAGAGAGAGCAGAGCGAGAGCAGAGGAGAGACGGGCCGAGGATCCCAGACGATGCAGCCGCAGCAGCCGCCGCCGCCGCAGTGGCAGCCGCCGCGGCAGGCGGAGGAGAGCCACCAAGACCGATGCGGGAGTTGCACAACCCCAGATCGACGCTGATGCACCACTGGGTCGTACTTCCAGCTATCGTGGGGGACTTCAAGTTCCCCCCGAACACCCTGCAGTTACTCCCCCGCTTCCATGGACTCGCTACTGAGGAGACCCATCTTCACCTCCAGGAGTTCCTCATGATTTGCAGCACTGTCCACGATCGTCAGGTGGACCGGGATACGATTCGGATGATCGCCTTCCCCTTTTCCTTGGCAGACAGAGCAGCCACCTGGCTGAAGCACTTGGGGAAGTTTGTCTGCACCTGGGAGCAGCTCCGCACCGATTACTTACACAAGTACTATCCACTCGGGCGGACTAATGCAACGAGAGCCCTCATCAGCAACTTCTCCATGCTCCCCAACGAGCAATTCCATGAGGCATGGGAGAGGTTCCGTGAGCTGACTGATCGATGCCCGCACCATGATATTTCGAAGCCCAACTTTGTGCAGAGCTTCTTCAGCGGGCTGACACCAGAGCTCCAGGGCTTGGTGAACGCTTCTTGTGGAGGGTCTTACTTCGCCAAGGATCACGACCAGGTCTGGGCCATCTATGAGGAGATGGCCGAGAACTACATGGTGATATCCCAGACCAGGTTGTACACTCAGGGCAGACCCCAACAGCGGCCAAGACCCGTGCAATACCAGAGGATAGCACGGGTCGACGCCGGTCCATCCAGTTCATCCGCAGTAGCAGCAGCATAGGCAGAGTCATCCGCTGCGGATATGGGTATCATTAGCGAGAAGTTGGATCGGATGGAGCTGATCGAGAAGAAGCAGTGCCAGGGCATCACTCAGATGGAGCAGATGGCACAGACTCTGAGCGACATGAAGACCCAGCTCATGTGTCTCCAGGAGGCACAGACGGCTCCACAGCCCTGTCTTCAGTCGCGAGGCGATACCGGCGGCGGCAGCAGCTCGTCCCAGCGCTCCAGCTCACACCAACAGCCTAGACAGGTTCATCTTGTACAGGCGAAGCCGTACCAACAGCAGCAGCCCTCCTACCAGTCACCACCATCTCCAGACTTGCAGATGGTGGTATACCAGCTGGATCAGCCTCTGGCAGTACTCCTGCCAGCCCAGTACGATGCAGAGCCGTTGATAGATGTCAACGGGATTTGGTATGACCGTCCTCAGCCTGGGATCCGACGGGACCATCCCGGATTCAGGTGGGGGAACGGAGGTGCCCAGCCCCAGCAGCAGCCATCTGGTCAGGGAGGCCAGTACAGCCAGCATAGAGAGCACCAGTCGCAGCAGCAGCCCCCAGTCTACTCTTCACAGCAGCAGCAGCAGTCATCCTTCGTTCCTCGTCCCTATCAGCAGGAACAGTCTTGGAGGCGTGAGCAACAGCCTCACCAGCCACACCAGCAGCAGCATCCTCCCACTTACCCCTCTCACCAGCAGCAGCACTAGTTCCAGCAGCATCATTACCAGAGAGGCTACCCGTCGGGCTCCCATGATCCACCATACGAGAGCCCCGCCTTGTACGACATAGCCCGCCTCCTCACGGACCAGCAAGCTACTTTCAGACGGGAGATGGACGAGTTCCGCTAGGAGATGCAGGACATTGTGAGAGGGAAGGCCACCATTCCTGCCCATATCGAGCCGAACCCAAACAGCCTGAAGCGGAAATCTGAGCAGGTAGCTTACACTGAGCATGCCACTCCTAGTGATCCATTTGATGATATGTCTTCAGACCTATTTGATGCTGATTTTGTCACACTTAGGAGCGGTAGGACACCAGCCGACGGCGGCGCCTCGTCTGAGCGACGTACGGAGGATACACCTAGAGCGCCAGATGAGGAGGAGGAGAGCGGTACTGAGGCCGCTCGAGATGATGATGGTGGTACGGATGCCACCAAGGATGCTGATTCCCCAGGAGGTGCTGAGGCCGCCATTTCACCAGTTCGAGGTGGTACTGAGGCCACCCGAGATGCCGAGCCAGAGCGCGGTACTGAGGCCGCGAGATGTCCAGCAGATCCAGCCCGTGGTGGTACTGAGGCCACCGGTGTTCATTCTGAGAGAGCTGTAGTTTTTCCTCATTCTGATGTATCTCGGAACCATGTTGTGAATAAAGGAAAAGGTTTAGTTTATTCTGGTCCCACTGTGGTGCTTGATGTATGTGCGGATCTGACCGTCGAGCCGTCTAGACCTATTCCTAGTCCTTCATCTGAGAAGGACCCAGTGATCCCCTTCCCTTGAGCCCTTCAGATGGGGAAGGGGAAGAAAAAAGAAAAAGATCCAAAAAAGAGAGAGCAGGAGGAGTTCAGCCAGAGCATGATTGACAGATTCCACATACAGTTGACCCTTCAAGAGGCTTTACAGCACATCCCCCTTCTTCAGCGTTCGTTGAGAGACAGGACTACAGTCAGGAGGAGGAGGAACCACCACTCAGAGATTCATGTGCTGACGAAAGCCACGTGTTTCGCGATCCAGAATCGTTTGCCGACCAAGAGGCCAGATTCAGGAGCCCCATATGTCAGATGTCACATTAGAGAGCAGAGGTTCGACCGGACCCTATTGGATAGCGAATCGTCTATCAACCTACTTCCGGCAGCCCTTCTCGACCGTTTCGAGTTGGGCACTCTTAGACAGAGCAGGACAGTCCTTCAGTTCGCTGATCGATCTGTCAAGAGGCCGAAGGGGTTGTTGCGAGACGTTGTCGTCACTATTCAGGGCCTTCAGTTCCCCGTAGACTTCGTAGTGTTGGACATGGAGATCCCTGATTCAGTGACCGATACCCCCATCATTCTCGATCGTCCGTTCTTGGCCACAGCCAAGGCGGTGACTGACCATGATAGTGGGAAGGTATACTTTCGCGTCGAGGGAGAAAGTGTATAAATAGAGACGGTCGAGGACTATAGAGCCAAAGACAGATCATGCTCAGAGACGACTTCAGATGCAGAGCAGCTGACAGATGCCGGGCTAGACATCCACCAGGACTGTGACTTTGTGATCACAGACGATGAGGCAGTATGGGCAGACCCAGCAGCACAGGCCATCCTCTCATTTTCAGACACCGCTGATGCAGAGATGATAGCAGAGGATAGCCTGGAGAGCACAGCCCTGGTTCGAGATACTTTAGCGGCAGCAGAGCTGGGTCTCGACCGCGACACAGAGTTTAGTGATGATGGTGGTACTGAGACCACCTTGTGTGACGATGGTGCTGATGTCACCTTTTGTGATGTAGATCCCTCGGATTCAGAGTCTGATTGGGCAGATTGCGAGGATCACATGCCAGACCTAAGTCCCACAGAGCCTTCAGTTGAGGAGGAGGTAGATGCCGAGCAGACCAGAGACAGTTCCGTTGAGCAGCCTTCTTCAGATCCAGTTTGCGAGAGTTCGTTCTCATTCTCCCAGGCATATTTGGCAGCTTACACACATCTTCTTCCGAAACCAGATTTGCCAGCACCCAGCTGTCCAGAGCTGAAGCCTCTCCCTACTTCGCTGAAGTATCGATTCCTTGCGGGCGAGCCTGAGATGTACCCAGTCATCACCTCCGCCGATCTGACTAGAGAGCAAGAATCCCGTTTGATGGGGGTTCTTGAAAAGAACTGCAAGGCAATCGGATGGAGCGTAGCAGATCTCCATGGTATTAGTCCATCGTTGTGCTCCCACCATATCTATCTCGAGGAGGGGGCGAAGCCGTCGCGTGAGTTCCAGCGACGGTTGAACCCCAATCTGAGAGAGGTCGTCATGAAGGAAATCTCAAAATGGTGGAGCGCAGATTTTATTTATCCCATTTCCGACTCCAAGTGGGTCAGCCCCTTGCATGTGGTGCCCAAGAAGACGGGCATCACGACTGTGATCAGTGAGTCGGGAGAGGAGATTGCTACACGAGTACCCACCTCTTGGCGGGTCTGTGTTGACTACAGGAGACTCAACCAGGCCACCAAGAAGGACCATTTCCCCCTGCCTTTTATTGACCAGATCATTGAGAGACTGGCAGGGAAGAGCCATTACTGTTTCCTGGATGGGTACTCGGGCTACAACCAGGTGGCCATCGCTCCTGAGGACCAGGAGAAGACCACCTTTACCTGTCCCTTCAACACATACGCCTTCCGACGCATGCCATTCGGGCTATGCAATGCCCCTGCGACTTTCCAGAGATGCATGCTGTCGATCTTTTCGGACATGGTAGGGGAGTGTTTGGAGGTCTTCATGGATGATTTCTCGGTCTACGGCGACGGATTCGACTCCTGTCTTGACTGCCTAGACCGGGTACTCCAGCGATGTATAGAGGTTCACTTGGTGCTTTCTTGGGGAGAAGAGTCACTTCATGGTGACTCAAGGGACGGTGCTTGGCCACATCATCTCCAACAGGGGCATGGAGGTTGATCCGGCCAAGGTTGATGTCATTAGAAAACTCGCACCGCCGTCCAATTTGAGGCAGTTACGGTCATTTCTGGGGCACGTCGGTTTCTACCGGCGATTCATTCATGATTTCAGCAAGATTGCCCGGCCGTTGACTGACCTCTTGATGAAAGACACCGAGTTCCTTGTCGATGACAAGTGTCTTTCGTCCTTTGAGACTCTCCAGCAGTGTGTTATTGAGGCTCTTGTTCTCCAGCCGCCTGATTGGTCTCTCCCATTCGAGATCATGACGGATGCCTCCGATTTTGCCGTGGGGGCCGTGCTGGGACAGAGGAGGGATGGAGTTCCCTTTGCTATCCACTACGCTAGCCGCACATTGGATTCCACCCAGCGGAATTATACCGTCACAGAGAAGGAGATGCTAGCCATAGTATTCACCCTAGATAAGTTCAGATCTTATATAATTGGATCTAGAGTGACCTTGTACACTGATCACACCGCCATCCGATACCTCATGGCAAAGAAGGATGCCAAGGCCAGATTGACTAGATGGATCCTTCTACTCCAGGAGTTCGACATTGAGATCAAGGATAAGCCTGGAGTCAAGAATGTGGTGGCGGATCATCTCTCCCGTTTAGAGCAGCCTGAGGAGTCTGAGCATATTGATCCCATTTGTGAGACCTTCCCAGATGAGGCGATCCTTGCTATCGCCTCACTCCCGTGGTATGCCGATATTGTGAACTTTCTCGTTGCTGGGAAAGTCCCACAACATTGGCCCAGGCAGAGGCTTGAGACCTTCCTCGCGAAGGCCAAGTCCTACCACTGGGAGGATCCCATCCTTTACCACGAAGGAGGGGATAGCGTCTGGTGTCGGTGCATTCCTCAGGAGGAGCACCATAGCGTCCTCACTTACTGCCACAAGCTTGAGGCAGGAGGACATCATTCTGGGAGGAGAACGGCACAGAAAGTGCTCCAATCCGGCTTGTGGTGGCCTACCCTCTTCAAGGACTCTGATGAGTTCGTGAAGAGGTGTACTGACTGTCAGAGGATGGGCACTTGTGGACAGCGTGATATGATGCTGATGCAGCCCATTCACTTCTGTGAGGTTTTTGACGCATGGGCATCGATTTCATGGGTCCATTCCCTAAGAGTCAGGGATTTGAGTACATTCTGTTGGCCGTTGATTATGTTAGTCGTTGGGTTGAGGCTATCCCCGCCCGAGCCGCTGATGCGAGGACAGTTTGCAGATTTTTGAGGAAGCACATCATCACGCGGTTCGGGATTCCTCGAGTTTTGATTTCAGATGGGGGGTCTCATTTCATCAACGACCAGGTGAAGGCCCTTGCTAGCGAGTTCGGTATAGACCATCGTGTTGCTACACCTTACCATCCACAGACGAATGGTCTAGCCGAGGTGTCGAATAGGGAGATCAAGACTATATTGCAGAAAGTCGTCTGCCCCGACCGAAAGGATTGGTCACAGCTTTTGGACTCGGTCTTGTGGGCATATAGGACGTCTTTCAAGACACCATTGGGCACATCTCCCTTTCGCCTCGTGTATGGCAAGCCGTGCCATTTACCTGTTGAGTTGAGGCACATGTCACTTTGGGCAGTCACTGAGATACTTATGGATCCAGATGGTGTAGGAGACCAGAGGAGGGCAGAGTTAGCAGCCCTGGAGGAGTTGAGAGACACCGCCTTCTCAAACAGCCTACATTATAAGGAGAGAGTGAAGGAGTGGCATGATTCTCACATCAGCCACAAGCATTTTGAGCCCGGACAGAGAGTATGGCTGTTTGATGCGAGGCTTCGCTTATTTCCAGGGAAGCTACAGAGCAAGTGGAAGGGACCCTACTTGATGAGAAAGGTACACGACAACGGTAGCATTGATATATCCGAGTTGTCTTCTGAGAGTACCTTTCGAGTGAACGGCCAGCGGCTCAAGCCATTTCTAGATCATGAGCCGCGGGTCGTTGATGTTGCCCCTATTCATTTTGCGTGAGATGTGGTCTTTGACTCACATCTAATGCATCTCACGCCTGATCTTCACTGATCTTCCGCCTTGTATAGATCCAGATGTCTATGTCACTACATACTTTTGTCCCACATCCCTTTCTTTATCTTTTGATTATGCTATACTTAGGGTGCACTTTACCCTAAGTATAGGGGGGATGTAGGACCTTTGGGTACTTCTTTTGTTTCTTTCTACCCCTGTTTTTGCTGCCTATACTTAGGGATAATTTACCCTAAGTATAGGGGGGGTAGACCCTGTACATTCTCCACTCGGTTCTCCCTTAGTATACAACCTGCTATACTTAGGATTACTCGATCCTAAGTATAGGGGGAAGACCCGAGTTCCTTTTTGACTTTCTATTCATTCATTCGTCTTTGTATATAGCCTTCCTTTTCACATCCCTATACCTAGCACGAGTTATGTCTTCTACATCGCTCTTGACTCTGAGGACATCGTTCGAGCTAAGTATAGGGGGGTGTGTATATATTTCATATATACTTTAGCCATAACTCGTACTTTGTGTGAGTGTGTAAATAGATAAAATGGCTAAAAACCCTAAAAATCACAAAAATTAAAAAATTTTCATGTACATAAACATTCTTTTAGTTGCACATAAATAGCTAGTTTACAAATTATTTTTGTAAAAATGATTTCAAAAATCTTTTGTGTAAAGCTTGTGTAAATATTTTCTTATCAAAATTATGTATATAGTACAAAAATTTTCCAAAATGTTTTGAAAATCAAAAGTTTGCAAAAATCTTGTGTAAATGTGTGTAAATACTTTTGCAAAACTTGCACTTCATGCATCATCCATTCATGATTTCAAAACATTTTTCAAAAATTTTGCATGTTTGTAAAAATTTGTGTAAATAGCATCTTTTGTACATATGTATATAGTTTTTCTGGATGATAGTTGACATTTAAACTAGCCTGGAATCAAATTGAGAAATAGAGCCTGATTAAGATCTTAATCCACCTAATTTCTAAGAGGAACCTTATAGGGCTTAGGTTTAAGGCTTTTCAGGTCCATGGTGACTTAATTCTTTGAGTCCACTAGGCTATGATCACATGTCATCTCAATGAGCCTCAGTAGAGCACTTAACAACAACACATGACTCACATAGATAATGTCTTTACTTGGACACCAGCACTTTGCACCGGGCTCTCTACGGATGAGGTGGTGAGGAGGCAGTCTTCCTTGACTTGGGGTAGCATATGAGGGTAGTACTTCTAGGCGGAACCTCTCTTCTTCTTTTAGTAAAGGAAGTGCGTCTCAACTTGGTCTGGTTGCCATGAGGTCTAACGACGGGAGTTGTGGATTGCAATAAAGCTTCAAAAGAGGGATAGTCTACTGGCTCAAGAGGAAAAACTCCTTGTATATATGCTGCACATGTATATGTTGTATAGATGCACTTGAAAAAAATGCAAAAAGAAAATAACTCCAAAAAAGTGGTGGGTCTGATAGAAAATGATAATCCCACCGGAGTATGTATATAGAGTGCAATAAGCAAAGCTTGAGATCCATGCCTTACCAGCTTGCAGCAGGGAGACTTGACTACACTGGTCAAGCTCCCAAGGGTACATGGCTACACTGGCCTTGACCCATTCTCTTCTTCCTCCTCTTCTTGAGCCGGTTGAACTTGAACTTAGAAGGGAATACCCCGCTCCTCGAGGAAAGAGTGGCCAGATTGAGGTCATAGAGTTACCTTGTTGGGGAGGATTGTCAAGTTGCCATTTCTGAGGTGGAGAGCTTATACCTCACATTCACAGGACAAGAAAAGATTCATGGTCTTCAGGGTTTGTGATTGATGACTTGTTCTGATCTGGAGCATTGAGGAGTCTTGGTTATAGATTAGTGGAACTTAGAGGCTGTTGAGTTTTAAACTTAAGTCCAAATAAGGTTCCGACACATTAATAATCCAAAGATCTGATCGAGCTCCATACCTTAATTTAATGAAGGCAAGTTTAATAATCAACCTTGATCCATGTACATTCTTTTCTTTTTCTTTTTCTTTCTTCTTTCTTCATTTTTCACTTCTTTTTCAAATAAGTGTTTGCTAAGGGACTAGCAAAGTTAAGTATAGGGGGGTGATGAATACTCATTCATCACTCTTTATTCTTATATTTTAGCTACAAAAACCTTTGTAAATGCATGTATATAGTTGTAAATATAAATAATTACCAAAAGCATGCATGGTGTAAAAAGTAATAATTAGCATGTTTTTGTGCAAAAATAAAAGAATAAAGATCAAAAAGAAGAAGAGGGAAATATTTAGGATAAATATTGAGCAACCTAACCCAAGGGAGGGCTCAGCATGGGCCTGACCGCATCAAAGCCAAAGTAGAGGGAGATAGGGGCTCATGTGTGTACATATATATGTAAATAAAAATAAAAATATTTTCCTTCCAAAAATAGACTAAAAAGGGCTTGTAAATATTTGTATATATTTCTAAATATAAAATCAAGATAAAAATAGAAAAATAAAAAAGAAAACAAAACCAAATCACTTGTATATACCTACCTTGTACATACAACCACACCTATATTTAAATAAAATTAATTTTTATAAAATTTGTATATATTCTACTTTTTATGTTGTAAATAAATAAAATAAAAACCATTAAAACAAAAATAAAATAAAAAGAACAAAATTAAAAATAAAAAATATTGTAAATATACCATGTATGTATATGTACATATATATTTATTTCACTATTGTATATAAATAATAAAAATAAAATAAAAATATCTTTTTATTCCTTATTTTATGATATAAATAAATAAAATATAAAATGGGAATAAAAATGTATAAAAATAACAAATTAAAAATCAAAAATCAAAACCATATATTGTACATATACATATATATAGCTATATAATGTAAATACCTTATTTTATTTTTGAAAAAATAATTAAAAATCACAAAAAAATAGAAAATATTAAAACACAAATATTTCATGTTTTAAGTTTTTAATAATTCAGCCATTTACTATTTTTAAATGATTTTACAAATCATTTCCACGTGGCTGTCTCTCATTGGTCCACGGGGGTTGTTGACCGCCCGGTCAACTCCCCCCTGTGGACCACTTCACACGGGTCTTGGGTGCCCGGCCCGGTTTCTTGGATTTTTCCCATCCATACCCGATCCCCTCACACCTAAACCCTGGGTCCGCTCCACGTGCAACACATCCGACACCCTCGCCGGAGTGCCCGCCTCGGGATCCGCGCTCCCCATTGCCCTACCCGATCAGATCTTGCCGGACCTGCACCCAAATAAATTCCGAGCTCCGCCACTTCATTCCTCATCTTTGGCTCACTTGTTCACCACCCAGGGACCTCCACCGGCCGAGTGAGAGTGACAGCTTGCTCCAGCAGGTGTCGCAGCGAGGAGGGAGCAAGGGACCACTGATCCGACTGGATAGCTCCGCCGTGCTCCGCCCAAAGCAGGAGCCAGAGCCTCGGACGTCGACGCTCCTCGAGGCAAGGACCCAGAGCTGCCCGAGCTCTTCCCTAGTCGACTCGATCACCCAGGTAGCTTAGCCTCTTTCCCATTTCTTCTGATTTCGATTTTCCCCCATTTCGCTTCGCCGTCGATTTTCGTCGATTCCGGTCACGTTCGCCCCCCACTCGATCATCGAAATCCATCATCGCAG
The DNA here is from genome assembly GCA_037367405.1 of Ottelia alismoides. NCBI lineage: Eukaryota > Viridiplantae > Streptophyta > Magnoliopsida > Alismatales > Hydrocharitaceae > Ottelia > Ottelia alismoides. The sequence continues at coordinate 145,411 of JAZKJV010007884.1, read as the reverse complement.
TCGCCCTTCCCTCGCGCACCTTCTTCGCACCTCCATTCAACCCAGCTCGCACAGGAGCTGGGGTTCGAGCTCCTCTGTCCACCCCCTCGTCGGAGCTCGCCCGCACCGACTCCCCGACCACTTTCACCACGCCTAACGGGGTCGAGGCAGTTTGCCCTCGACCCGCGAGCTTGCTGGTGCACTTTGCAGGTTCATCCAAGCCCATCTGAGGGCTTGGACCATTTGGTCTAGCAGCTCCGCCTCCGCCGACCTCGCCGGAGCTCCCCAGGGCTCGGTTGGGTCATCGGAGGTCTCCAGCAGACGCAGAGGGCCCGCAGCTTCCTGTTCCGATCATTAGAGGGCTCCCAGGAGGAGACCAGCGCCGTCACGACCCCGACGAAGTTCGCCGGAGGCCAGTTCGTCCACCATCCTTCTCCGCCGTCCGATCGACCCCGAGCTCCAGATTTGATCACGTCCGTCCGTTCGAGGAGCAGCATCGACCGCCAGATCCTTTGAGGGTCGATCTCCACCGTCGATCCAGCGAGATGCAGCCACCGCCTCCGTCCACCGTTTGATCTTCCATGTGGCAGCGCCTGGACCGTCCGATCTGCGTCGAAGACCCAGCCTTGGGCGCCACCCCTTCCCAGCCATCCGATCAGTGACGTGGCGCCCATCCGTCGGCTCGACTTAATAAAGGGTAATTTACCCTTAGGCCCTTCTCTTTAGTTTATTTCGAGTTTAGTCCTGTAAATACATAGTGTAGTTGTTTTATTTTTGGTACATTTGCACTGTGGTCCCTGAGTTTTAGTTTATTCGCATATATGCCCCTGTTTGTAGTGTAGCACGTGCATCGACACGTGCCTTTTGGGATATTTTGCATATTTAGCCCTGTTGTTCTGCCATGTTATGGAATGAATGAATACTTTTGGATAATTGCAGATATGCCCCTGTGAGTTGTTTTTATACGCACGTGCGTGATATTTGTGGGTAAATTACAAACAAGTCCTCGGACTTTTGGTACCTGTTACCAAATAGCCCCAGAACTTTGTTTTATTTACATTTAGGTCCCTGAGTGCCCCAGGCACGCGCTACGCGTGTGATTCCTTGGGAATTTTGCACCGGACCCCCCAGGGCTTTGGGTATTTGCACTCAGGTCCCTGTGCACAATACCTAAGTTTTATTTTTGAATAAAATATCAAACCTACTCCAAATTCGATGAAAATTGGACACACGGCTCCTGCCATGTTGTACAATTTTTTAGAATTTTTGGAGACATTTTTGCCTTTATTTGCTATTTTTAAAAAATAAAAAACATCCATTTTCGTTACTGTCTAAATTAAAAATTCACAAAAAATATTAAAACTTATCTAAAAATTACAAAAAAATAGCTACTGTTTGTTTTGGCTTGTTTGATTTTCTGGCCAATTTTGGCCATTTTTCATTATATAAAACTCTAAAAAATCGAAAAACACCTAAAAACTCATAAAAATTCTAATAATTAATTTAAAAATCCAAAAACCATAAATCCAGTACCTAAATTTTCCTTAAACTCTCTAGTTTATAGGAAAAATACCTCCAGGAGCTAAATAGGCACTTTTGCATTTTAAATTGACCTTTTTCTCCTGACTAGATAGTGTCTTCAGTTTCTTACCTTGTTTGATTTTTAGAAAATTAAATAAAAATCAGAAAAATCCCAAAAATTCACTAAAAATAGTAAAAATTATAAAACACATAAAAACATTTTTATTTGAATTTTTACTTGATTTTTGATGCATTAAATAAATTGTTGAATTGTCTCGTTTTCTTGTTTTCATTATTTTCTAATTGATTAAAAATCTAAAAAATATAAAAAGACTAAAATCCACCAAAAATACCCTTTTCTTTCCTTTTATTTCTTTTTTTTGACTATTTCGTAGGCCGCGAGGCCATTACGTGCTCCTTGTGTTCGACCCTGGTCGCTATACCAGGCTAAAATAATAGCAAGACCGCTATTTGATTTTTAGTTGATTTTATTTGGTGGTTTCTTTTTCTTGATTGACACACCCGAGTAATTGAGGTCGCAACGACCATTTTAGACATACCAGACCTACCTCGCTCGCTCGGTTTTTGTGGTCATCACTCACATAACGATTGACCAAGAAAATCGATTGTTGGATGTTTTGGGGAAGAATAAGAAGGCAATTGGTTGGACACTTGCTGACCTCCGAGGTATTAGCCCTAGTTACTGTACACACCACATATACCTGGAAGATGGGGCTAGACCTTCCTGTGAGATGCAGAGAAGAACGAATCTGAATATGTGGGAGGTTGTAAAAAAAAGAGATCATCAAATGGTTGGATAATGGCATCATTTATGCCATCACAGACAGTCCATGCGTAAGCCCTGTTCAGGCTGTACCAAGAAAGCGGGGTTGACTATTGTCACCAATGATAAGGGTGAATTAGTACCAACCAGAACAACCACTTTGTGGAGAATTTGCATAGATTATCGGAGATTGAATACAACCACGAAGAAAGATCATTTTTCGCTCCCATTCATTGATCAAATAATTGAGCGTTTGGCAGGCAAGGAATACTTTTTTTTCTTTGATGGGTACTCAGGCTACAACCAAGTGTCCATTGAACCCATGGATCAGGAAAACACTACATCTACCTGCCCCTGTGGCGCATATGCTTTTAGGAGGATGCCATTCGGACTTTGTAATGCTCCAGCCACCTTTCAAAGATGCATGCTTGCTATTTTCACTTAGATGGTAGGAGATTTATGGAGATACTTATGGATGATTTCTCAGTATTTGGAGACTCTTTTGATTCTTGTCTGGAGTATTTAGATCAAGTTCTCTAGAGGTGTGTGGATGTGAATTTGGTTTTATCATGGGAGAAAAGCCATTTTATGGTCGCAAGTGGGATTGTACTTGGACACATTGTTTCTAAAAAGGGGATGGAGGTAGACAAGGCTAAAACTGATTTGATTTCAAAAATGTCACCCCCAACAAATGTCAAACAAATTCGATCATTTTTGGGTCACGTCGGTTTTTATCGACATTTCATAAAAGACTTTTCAAAAATAGCAAGACCTCTTACTGAACTTTTGGCCAAAGACCATGATTTTAACTTTTATGGCACATGCCTTGAGGCATAAAATACTCTGAAAGACCTGGTGATCCAAGCCCCAATTCTCCAACCACCCAATTGGACCCAAGATTTTGAGATCATGTGTGATGCCTCAGACTATGCAGTAGGGGTTGTGTTGGGGCAAAAGATTGATAAGCTACCTGTCGTGATCCATTATGCCAGTAAGACCCTAGATGATGCTCAAAAGAACTACACCACCATAGAAAAAGAATTATTGGCAATTGTCTTTGCATTGGAAAAGTTTCAACCATATCTTTTAGGCTCAAAAGTCATTGTGTACTCAGACCACACAACACTACGGCATCTTTTGGTGAAGAAGGATGCCAAGCCCCGCCTCATTCGATGGATACTCCTCTTACATGAATTTGATTTAGAGATCAGGGACAAAGCAAGAAAACAGAATGTTGTAGCAAATCACTTGTCACGACTCACATTTGACGCACAATCACAATCTCCACCAATAAGAGACTCATTCCCAGATGAGAGGTTGTTATTTGTGACCCACCTTCCATGTTATGCAAATATCGTCAATTATCTCGCTGCTAACAAGATGCCAGAAGATTTGAACAAACAGCAACGGGATAAACTGATTTCAGATTCAAAATACTATGTGTGGGAGGACCCAATCTTGTTTAGGATCTGCGCTAATCAGATTATTAGATGTTGTATTCCGGAGGATGAGATGCAAAGTGTACTCAACCTTTCCATAGTTCAGGATGTGGTGGTCACTTTGCTGCCAAGAAAACTGCTGCCAAGATCTTGCAAAGCAGCTTCTTTTGGCCAAGTCTGCACAAGGATGCTCATATGTACACTACTGCATGTCAGAGGTGTCAGACCTTAGGAGGAATGTCCAAGAAGGATGCGATTCCTCTAATCCCCATATTGATTGTGGAGATTTTTGATGTATGGGGTATATATTTTATGGGACCTTTCAAACCCTCACAAGGATTTCAATATATCTTGGTAGCTGTGGATTATGTGTCCAAATGGGTGGAAGCTGTTCCTACAAGAACCGCTGACAACAAGGTTGTTTTGGATTTTGTTAAGAAAAATATCTTTTTGCGGTTTGGAGTTCCACATGCGATCATTAGTGATGGACGTTCTCATTTTACAAATCATCAATTTGGGAAGTTGTTATTTGAGTACAGGGTTACACACAAAGTATCCACACCATATCATCCCCAGACCAATGGACAGGCTGAGGTATCCATTAGGGAAATCAAGAAGATTTTACAAAAGACTGTATGACCAGATAGGAAAGATTGGTCATAGAAACTGACAGATGCACTATGGGCCTATAGGACAATGTAAAACTCACCACTTGGCATGTCTCCTTTTCGGCCGGTTTACGCTAAAGCATGCCATCTCCCTATTGAGATAGAACACAAGTCTATATGGGCGACTCGAGAATGCAATCTAAACCCAGAGGTTGCAGGAGAAAAGAGAAAATTGCAACTTATTGAATTAGATGAATTTAGGAATGAGGCATATGAAAACTCCCGCATCTATAAGGAGAAAATCAAAGTCTGGCATGATAAGCACATCTCTAGGAAGACATTTGAGCCAGGTCAAAAAGTTTGGTTATTTGATGCTCGCCTGAAGCTGTTCCCGGGTAAATTGAGATCTAAATGGATCGGCCCATTCATTGTACGTACAGTTTTTCCTTCGGGGACCGTCTAGATTTGTGATCCTTCTACTCAACATACCTTCACTATTAATGGACAGGGACTTAAGCTTTGTATTAAGAATATCTACTCTTTACCCACTACTCCATCTGAGTTCTTGACTAACCCTTAGGGGTGTATCACGTCTGGCTGCAGACGTAAATTGTAGCGCTTTGTGGGAGGCAACCCACGCTTCTCGTTGTCTTCTTTCAATCACTTGTATATATCTCCATTCATTTTCATTTCTACCATGACATCACTCACTTATGCTAACTTATGTCTCTTGAGACTAAGTAACAGATAAGCATAAGGGGAGTACCCTCATTCTTAATAAAAATCCCATAAAAATTAAAAAAAACTAAAAAAACATCTATATCCCATTTCCAAAAAAAGGGGGCAAAAAAATATACCAAAAAGATTTCCACCATTTTTGTCCACCCTTGTACATAGTTTATTTTTATTTTTCAAAAAAAATCATGTTTGTCAAAGTTTGCATTGGACCTTGGTATTCCAAACCACCTTACCTCATCTGCATTCTGAATCCTCTGTTGTGCTTACTTTTCATATAGTTTACCATGAGGACATGGCACATCTCAAGCAAAAGGGTGTAGTTAGGATTCCTCAAGTCCTCCCAACTCTTGTTTCAACTTTTGTGGTTTTAATTTTTACAAAAACAAATAAAAAAATTGCAAAATTTTTCAAAATTCTTTCAAAACTTTGTTTTTTTTCAAAAATAATCTTTTCATCCTGATATACTTGTTTTCCATTTGGGCACATCCATCTTCATACTTTTTACCCCAAGCATCTGACGAGATTTTGAACCCATGAACTTGTGTTGAGGACCCCACCTCACCTTTATATAGGATCTCAAGAGGTTGATGTAACTTAGGCCATTCATGCTATTTTAGCTTAATTATCAGAGAGACAAATTGGATTAGAAACCAGATGACCTTGAGTCCCTTGTTAGACATGAAGAAAATCATATGAACAACATCGTCAAGTACACTTGACACTTCTATCAAATCGAGGGATCCTAGAAAGACAAGTGTTCGACCCTTACCACCCATGACTCTTGGCCTGCATACTTAGGGAGTTGGGACCTTCCAAGGGAGAAACATGACCCCAAAAACTATATCTTTAAGTTCGCAAAGCTAAAATATCCGTACATAGAAGGTACTTTAAAATACCTCCACACATAATGTAAGTACGCTCTACTTTTAATAATAAAGATGCTTCCACTACTCCTGAGCAGTGCCAGAGTTAGCAGCAAACTAGTGCTAATAGTTGAGGTTGCTTAAACATCCACTAGAGCAGGTGGACAAAGGGCATCAGTAGGGCCAGAGTTGGCGTATCTCGAACGCAGATGGTCGAACCCTACTCAATAAAGCTTACAAATGCTAACCAAATCATTAATAAAGCTAACAGGGATGATCCAACTTGGAAGGGGAGAAGTACCTCCCATAGTTAGTGTCAGTGCTAAGGGAATAATGGGCTTGCACATGAACCGAACACTTGACGGACTAGGTGACTTCAAGTTGTAAGAATAACACCGTTCACCGTGGTCTAACTTAATATCAGACAAGGCTCCATATGTCGATTGGATTCTAATCTCAACTTGATACTCTGGTGCTGTTTGACTTAAGCGACATCCGTCTCTAGGGAATCCATCACCTATTACATGTGAATAAATCGTCCTCACTCTTAGTTCAAGCTTCAAATCACATCCATTGCTAGGTAGAGAAGGATGAAACAAGTATACTCAATAGAAAAACCTCAAAAGACCATGGTTCCTTTCATTTCTTTTTTGCTGTTTTGTTTTGTTTTGAATAAATTGTCTTGCTCGGGACCAGCAAGAGCCAAGCATAAGGGGTGATGAATCTACGATTCATTACAATTAAATGGTTCAAATAAGATCTTCCAGAGCATTATCTAGACGAGTTTCTATGCTTTGTGCTGCATTTGTCATTGGTCGTTGGTTCTTGTCGATTGTCAGTTTGTGAACTTAAAAGTTGCATCTATAGTGTTTTGGGTCATCATTGGTCAGTTCTCAATGTTTCAAAATGCGTGGTTGGGTTCATATCATTCATCACTCATTTGTATTCCCTCAACTCCATCGCCTCTATCCATATCTTGCCCCACGATCACCTAAACAAAAGTCCTTCCTAGATCCCGGCCTTACCACTTGAACCTGAAGGTTCCATTTGGTTGATTACAAAGAAAATCTTTTTAATCCACACCAACTGATCTCCATCTGGCAAACACCGTTTTCCATCCACTCTACAATTAGTCAATTGGTGGAGCCAGAGCAATCCAAGTAAGTGGGATAGTTATATCCATCAAGTTCCACTTGAAATAAGTGTTGATATGCCATTGCATGCAAAAGCATGCAACCATTAACGTACTCAATGGTTTGCATGGAAATCCCACGAATACTATGGATGATTCCGATAAAATACCCATGATGACAGATCACGGTTGCCTCCACATACAGCTCTACATCCTAAAATCCCGATAACAAAAACCCCAAAATTGCTATTGCGATGTTCTTTTGGTGCGCAAACCTCGCGTGATGGATTTGAATGGATTTGAATTCACAACAATCACGCTCATGGCATTGCATTCAAATTATGGGGTGACCTGCAATCACGCTGGAGCTGGGGGTACACCAGAGATAAATAGCGTGGGAGGTTAGACCGTGCAGGGGGGGGTGCGGGTGAGGTCCTCTACTGGAAGAAACTGCAATCGACATAACAAGAGCTTCAGGAAGCTAATCTCCAGGCCAAAGAGAGAAGCCATTCGCCCTTGAGTCTCGCAGCGTCTGCTTTACATGAGCCTTCACCCTCGACTCATCTTTATTTTCGTTCTGCTCTTAGTTTCTGTTTGGTTTCCTATGTCATGAACTGTAGGTTTGCTGTAGAATCTTCTTTTAGATGATATTTTGCATTAATCTTTCGTTTCAGGTATATCTAGAGGGTATTGCAGGATAGAGATAAAGTATGGACAACAACCACAAAGAAGACATCCTGCGAGTGCTGCCCCATTTATGGCGTTTGACAATTGGAAGACAATAGGCTGTGATCATCAATCAACCCACGGATCAACTACTCTCCGATACTATCTGCGACAATGCAGATCTCCTCCATCTACAACCGTTCAAGTCGCATGCCAATACCTCATGAACAATAATTTGATATCAATCTCTCTAAAATATTATTCATTGTTTCCCATCTCTCATGGTTTGCTTTGATAACAATGATTTTGGTTTTTATGACTTCGTTCAATTTGAATTTTTAATCACCATTCACCTTTTCTCATGCACTTCGTATTGTTAAGAAGCCAGGATTTCATGTCGTATCCGTTCTGTTTATAATCAAGGTTTCATTCTTATAAATCAATGGCTTTCTCTTTATTTGAGTTATGTTTGTATTTCTTTTAAAATATGCATTTTAGTTTTGCTTCCATAAATTACATTCATTCTACGCAAAAGAAAGGTAGCAAAATACATCCAATCTGCCTCCATGTGTTCGACCCGTAGCTCGTCACTATGCACCCACATACATTTTGTGTTTGTTTCAACTTGAGTTTCGGATAAATTTATTATTGATTCGTCCTCCATCTCTTGCACACAACGACTCGGTTTCTACATTGATTTACGCATTCTAATTTTCGATGATTACTTAATTAGCACTAATCATGATTAACTACGATCACGATTATAATGATACCCACCCTTTTGCTATTAGTTGCAAGAAACAAATGTTGTTGGTTTGACCAGTCGGATCTTATGACATAGGAGTTGAGAAATGGCCGAGTTCAAGGATTTACATCCATGTCCTCTGTGTAGGTGGGGATCTAGATACTCCCTCTGCCTACACCTCATCCCGTTGTCGGCTCCACCACCACCTTCGCTATGACGACGTCCGTCACACCTCTACTCTGCTTGAAGACGTCCGACCAGCTCCCCTCTGCCTTTCCTTGCCATCATCATATCCACCCCCATTCTGACAGTTCGTGAAGCAAGAGGATGAAATTTAGCTTCAGATTCTCATGCTTTCCATTCGATGGATCATTCTCGATCTATCTCTGCATTGAGATTGGTGGTTCATCCTCGATATGTCTATGCTACGATATATGATGCTTAGTGTGTGTATATCAGGCCCATCAGGTTTCAGAACCGAGCTTACACAGTTGTTACTCCATGGTAGATATGATTTTCTCTTTTCGTTTTCTTCCCATCTGTAATCGGCTTGTTCCTCGAGAGAACACTCTCGAGGTTATTTTTTATTGTTGGCAGAGGTGTTTTAGTTCCTGTGACAGGCGGCGTTGGGTATTTTCTTGGTTTATATTGTTCTTTGCTTCTTCTTTCTTCCTCTTGTACCATCTGGTTGTACTTATAATGTTGGGAAGCTGTAAAATCATGTAGTCCTTGAAATGGTTAAATGAAAGTCCCCTTTGAGGGAGTTCCTTAAAAAAATCTGTATGAGAGATTGCACCAGCATGTGAAGGATGTGAGTTTGTGAGTCATACGTGTACGAGGAAATGTGATGTACAAAGCACCTTAAGCACCCATACCAGAATGGAGTAGACGATATCAATGTCTCTCAAGAACTTATACGTGCTAGGTTCCATTGACACATGCAAAGAAAGAATTTCCAACCAATTGTAGCTTAGTCAATTGCATATGGCTATTGGGATTCATGAGACTTGGGTTCAACTTCCACTACAATCGTAATGGGAGAAACCTTTTTTTGGTAAAAAAATGTATATGCTTTGAAGTGAGCTCAACCACGGGACAAATTTCCTGTGTCGCTACTAAGAGGAGGTCTTATGTGATGATCGTGTATGCTGACTTAGGTATCGTGTTCCTCCACTTTGTTGCTATTGAGAATAAAGTTATGTGAAAAGGGTATTTTGGGTATTTGTCCTAATTGTGTCCTCCTTCTGTAAACCCTAACCCTAATCCTCTTGTTATATAAGGAGGATTAGGGAGCCTAATGATATACAAAATATTCTAATCCCAGTATTAACATGGTATCAGAGCCCTAGGTTTTGACCTAGGGATTTGTGCTGTCCCCCCATCTCGGTTGGAGCACCTCCTTCTGCCCCACGCCCGATCCCTCTCGATCTCTCCACATCCCTCCTAGAGCCCGATCCCCTTGCAGATCCCGCCCCCAGATCCCTCTCATTCCCTCCAGATCACGCCTTCTGTCCCACGTCTCCAGATCCCCAGCGCCACCTTCTGCCTCACGCCTCACGTGCCTGTCCTTCCCCTCTCCAACCCAGCACCGCACGTGCGACCCCAATCCCTAGCGCCGCACGCATGATCTCGATCCCCAGCCTAGCGTCGCACGACTGCTCTTCCCCTCTCCAACCCAATGCCGCACGTGCGATACCATCCCCTCACGATCCTCTCTCTCGGTCTCCATACCCCCATGCCCTTGCCTCTCCAACCTTTGCCTCACGCCCCACGATCCAAACGACCTTCCCCAGGCACCCCAACCCCAGTTGCTCCACGCAACCTGCATCAGACCTCTGCTTCAGGTGTTAGCCATCCTCCACCCATCCTCCAGGCCCAGGCATCCTCCATGACCAAGCGCTCTGCCCCAAACGCCTCTGCCCAGACGATCGCTATTGTCTAAAGCCACACCCCAGGCGCCCAAGCCTTCTTCCCTCTCCAACGAGTCGACTACAGATTTCACGAGGGATGATCCTGATCTGGCTCCACATGTCTGGCCACTGATCGTGCCGGATCTGACGTCAACAAAACCAAATCCGACGTCGTGTTTTTTCTTTACATTATATGTACTACATGTCCTGGGTGCATGTTGTAATATAATAAAGCAAATAAATAAATAAATAAATATAAAATAGGGGGAGAGAGAGACGAACGAAACAAAATGAAATAGGTGGTAACAGGGTAATAATAACGCGCTAGGATCTCGCTGAAGATTTACGGCAAGAGGAATTATGGCATCCGAGGTCACTACATCGGATGTTGATGGAGGTAGTTCAAAATGCCCTCATTTGGATCAATTCCAAAATTAGATGCCACGAACTACTCCATGTGGTCTCGGGTTTTCCTGATGATTGTTCGAGGCTATGATAAAGAATACATCCTTGAAGAAGAACCAACCACCAGGGTTGGTAAATATGCTACATGGGTCAAAGATAACGGTATGGTAAGCTCATGAATAATGGTCAATGTCATTGATAGGATCGCCCAAGAGTTGGTATACTATGATAGTGCGCACGACGTGGAAATCCTTGTTAGCCACCTATGGATAGGACAAAAACTCTACCAAAATGTATCAATCATTTCATGATTTGATGCATATGCGTCAGAACAGGCTATCATTATCAGAATATTTCTCGACCCTCAAATCTCTTGTTACAAGCTACAACGTGTGTGCCCCTCTATGCACATGTCCCATGCAACGACAACATCGACAGAATATGGCAACTATGATCTTTCTTGGAGGATTGGATCAGGCATTTGCAGCCCCTCAAGATCAGATGATCACTTCCCCTACTCTTTCAACTATGGAGAAGCTTACAACATGTTGTGCCGACTACCGAATCCTTCTACAGAAACTATGAGCCAAACAATGACTCTCATGGCTTCTGGACGAGGCTTCAGAGGTCACTACAAGGGCAGAGGTTGCGGTCACCACTCGCTAGGACGAGGACGATCACCGATACAATGCTCATTATGTCATAAATTAGGGCATACTGAAGCTGTATGCTACATCAAACATGGGCGTCCAGGACCATCGGCTCGAGTTGCTACTACAGACATTGAAGGTGGCTCGATCGAAATCTCTCGAAAAGACTTTGAGGATATGATGCAATGGTTGTCACAGATGAACTCCAATGAGGTCACAACTTTAGGAGATATCATCGCCATCGCCCAGACAGGTATGGTTCTTGCTTCATCTAGCCATCACAATCACTCGGAATGGCTTATTGATACGGGGGCCTCCACCCATTTGTGTGGAGATCCACGTCCTCTCCGGAAACTTCGTAAAACCCAACCAGGAAAGACTGTTCAAGTCATTGATGGGAGATCGTCACCAGTTAAAGGTGTTGGGGATGTGCTTCTTACCCCTACAAATTGAGCTAAATAATGTTCTATTAGTTCCAGATGTCCCACTTAGTCTGCTCTCGGTTAGCCAAATGTGTAAGGAACTTCACTACCGAGCAATTTTGATGATGCTACTTGTGTATTTCAGGACATACCGATTGGGAGGATGATTAGTATAGGTCGTGAAGAAGGGGGCGTCTACCACCTTGAACACCCTCGACCGTTGTCGCCTATTCCAGGACTTCTATAGGACACTCATCCACCACTCTTTGCATCAGCGTTTAGGTCATCCTTCAGCCCGCAAGCTTCGTCGTCTTATCCCACACCTGTTTCCCACGAGTACTACCACCTGTGAATCTTTTCAGGCTGGGAATCATCACTGTCCTACATTTCCTTCCTCTGGTAACCATCATTCTATTGATATTTCTGATTTAGTTCAGATGGATATTTCGGGTCCTAGTCAGTTGACGAATCTCAGATTCATCACTCTAAATCTCATAATTAAGCTCAAATCCCCTCAAATCAACAACATTTCTGCATCTATTCTGCATAATTAGCATTCATGCATGTTTTTCATAAGAATTGCATTTTAGCACTAATTTCTGCACAAAATAGAAGCCAAAAATCTCAGCCAAAATTGACCTGTAAATAACCTAACTTCCCTGATTTGAGCTCATTCATGCTAACCTCCGAATGACAAAAAACCACTTCCACTTTGTACAATATCACTAACAAGAATAAATGAAAAATACAAAAAGAATCACTAACCTAAATAAGTGGACCAAAAACCCAAACTATAGTTTCAGGATTTCTGGACTAACCTCATATCTTCCCCATCCAGTGTCCGTTTTAACCCTACTCACTTTTGAACTAATGTATATTCAATTACATTCAAAACAAGACCAAGTTCAAGTGATTCAGAACTCATATGTGAAAGTTGGGTTTTTTGCCTCTTTTGTACGTTTTGTATTTTAGTGATTTTTGACCTAGTATTTTATGTACATAATTAACCTATTTTAGTTCATTTCTTTTTCATTTGTCTTCTTTGATAAAATTTTTATTAAAATACGCAAAAATCCAAATCCAAATTGAGCTTGAAATCAAAGAAAGAAATTGAGTCGAGACTTCACTAACCGTCTGTACAAAATTGGTCTTTTCTTGTTTTATTTTATTTCTTCTTTTTCTTAATTGATAAAAATCCAAAAAAATTAATTTAACGTGAAAATATTTATCTTTGATTTTTTCATATTTTTCTGGATTTTTATCTAGTTTAAAAATGACAAAAAATTATAAAACCCAAAAAGCACGGTATTCTGTGTACATGGGATACCCCAAAAATATCACTTTGTGCATTTGATCGATTTTGATTTTGATATCTTCATAAAATTGTAGATCTCATCGAGATGAGCAATTTTGTGAAGAAAATTTTTCGATCTGAGGCCGTTTGTTATTTATTTTTGATTTTACAAAGTCTTTAATTTTTGAATTTTATGGTGCTGACACGTGGCTGCTCCTGGAGTCGCCACGTATCAGCCATTTTTGGCATTTTTTATATTTTTTTCTATAAAAAATAATAAAAAATAAAAATAATAATAAAAAATAAAATAAAAAGTCCTGCACGTGCATCGCACGTGCCTTCTAGGCACGCGCAACGCACGTGCCTTCTAGGCACGCGCAACGCACGTGCACTACGTCCCCTTTACCACCCTGCTGCCACGTGCCATCTCCGTGGCTGTCCGATCTCAACCGATCGGACGACCATTCCGCCATCGTCTCCAGGGCCACCTTTCCCAATCCGACCGCCGCATCCCGCATATCTCGCATCCGCCATCATCCCCGATCTTCAAGGCCGACCTTCTGTAACCACCACGCCGCCAATCGCATCTCTTCCCATCCCGGATCTCATCGCCCGCCGATCTTCACCTTCAATCAATCCAATCGAATCACCAGCGATATTCTCCCAATCCCAGATCTCACCGCCAAGCTCCCCAACCCTATTTAAAGACCATCGCTGCCATCGCCCAAAGCATCTGTCGCTAGCACCATAGTAGATCGGGGTGACAGCCCGGTCATTCTATGCCAGCGAGATCCGAGGCGCCGACCGCCCCTCATTGCAACGCCTCCTCTAGCCTTGCTGCCGTGCTCTGCCTTGGCGTCGAGCCAACGACGACGACGACCTCCGCCATACACTTCCAGGTTCATCGCCAGGTGTTATATCCTTTACCGACTACTTCCGCCCACGACGACCACCAACGACGTCTCCGCCAGCCGCTTCATCGATGTCCCCCGACCGTTTGTCGGCCATCGCAACCACTGGAGCACCGCCTTTGACGACCCCGCCGACATCAGCCACCACCAGAAGCTCCGACGACCCTGCAGGAGCTTCCGCTGTAGCCGTGATCCCTCCTCCGCCGCTTCGCTCCATCGGACCGTCAGGTCAAGCCTGAGACCCCCGCCACGTGCCGCACACGTGGGGGCGGGGGGACGTCAGCATTACGTCAGCCCCAGGTCACGTGCTTTGCATGTGACCCTAGGTAAATTTGCAAGAAGCCCCCTATCCTCCTCTTATTCGCAGTTCAGTCTAGTCGTCCAAGAAGCACGTGCGTCGCACGTGCTCCCTTGGAAAAATTGCAGAGACCCCCCACTTTATGGTAATTGCAGATTCATTATTTATTTTTATATTTATTATTTGCATAAATACCCCTATGTTCCCCATTGAGTTTAGACCTCTACATGAAATTATTTTATTATTCAAAAATAGCATGATGTTTGATTTTGACGTATTGTGGACATTTTTACGATCATTGGTTAATTTAATATTAATTGTTCTGTGGAAACTTGCATATTTTGCCCATTTTATGCTCTTAAATTTGCCATTAATTAACCGTTGCTCTAAAAAATTCCTGAAAAATCATATATTATAGAATTAATTATGGTTGACATTATGCCCAAAAAGATTTGCATTTGCTTGCATAGATTGCCCTGTAAAAATCATTTTGCATATTTCAGTATTTGATTTTTAATAGATATTAAATCTCATATTTCGAGGTTTAGGATTTTTTGAGATCCACCACCTCGTGATAGATCTTAGATAATTTTATTCCCTGAAAATAAGTAGGTTTAATATTTATTATAATTAAATATTGAAATTCATTCTGTTTGAATTTAAAAATGCATAAAAAATTCATATTGCATCCAAAAATTTCAAAAAAAATTACAATGCATTCATTTCATCATATTTTGCATCGTGGCCAAGTTCATATTTTTCGAACATCGTTTGATCAACTTTTACTTTTTAGTCCCTAAAATAGGCTGAAATTGTATTTTGCATCCTTTATTGCATAAAAAATTACAAAAAAAGACCGCCTCAAAAACCGCGTACGAATTTTGATAGACATATTTTAGATTGTTCCTTTTGCCTCCTTGTGTTCGACCTTGGGACTTGTCCAAGTAAAATAAATATAAAACCACGAGATTAAAAATTGAATAATTATTTGTGGTTATTTCTTGACTGATTCCGATTGCCGCCTACAACGAAACGACAAATAGTTTTTTTGCGAACGATAAATACACATTTTTAATGCAGTGAATTTCGGACTCGTCAGATGGCGCTATTGTCGGGGAGGCAAATGGCTTAGTTTTGTGTCTTGAAATTTCTTCTTCGATTTTCCGCATTCGGGTAGTCTGACCCCTGAATTTCTCATTGTAAATTCTATTTTTTTCCTGCAATTTATTTCATTTTATTTTCAGCATTTATTTTTCTTATTTTTGGTTTATTTTTAAATCACTCTCTTACACAAATCTCTCTTATTTTTTCTTGTGAGGTACCCGGCGTACGTGGATTGGTTTTTCACGAACCGAAGCATCTTCACCGACTTCCGAAAAAGCCGCAAATAAATTAAGATCGAGTCGAGTTGTGAGAGAGCGTAGAGTCTAGGTTTTAAATTTTTGCAATTTTATTTATGTAATTAATTGCTCATTTACAACGGTGTCCGTTTGGACTCTCGCGTGTGTAAAAAGACCTTGAACTATTCTTGTAGTGTGTCGTGGCCTGTTTCACTCTCTGGTGAGGGTGGGGCTTGACTTGAGTGGTGATTAGGATAGACCTGCACATACGGCTCTCAGAGCATTTTAACTTTTGATTGTGCTCGTAGGAATTTGGCCACATTTCACTATTAATTGAGACGCACATTAGATCGTTCAATTTAGCCAAATTTAAATCAAATCTCCCCGCTAATAGAACTGTCTGCTAGGTGCGGTTTTTCATCGGCTTGCATCCATATAGATTCAATTTTCAATTTCTGTATTGCATCCCACATGAAGATTGCAAGGATTCACTATAAGTCTTCTAACTGAGCATACATCATAGTTGCTCGCATGCATCGACTTTTCCCGAATTTCTCCCTCTTGTTTTATCACATAATTCTAAAGGAAATTGGGGCTGGACGGTAGACGGGCATTTGTGTTCATTTAATTCTTCAGTGGTCGCCTAATTAAAATTATGACTACTAAATATAGCTGACTCTAAATAACCCATAAAATCAAGAATTTTTGCAGGAGAGCAACCCCGAACTTGGATGTTTTTTATTTTTTCTGAGTGAGCGAGAGACGACACTTAAGACTAGAGCCCAAAACCCGTATTTTCATATTGACTACTGATTCTACCAAAAATGATTAGCTACTTCTCAGTGAGGATCTACGGGTAGCCGGTTAACGATCCGGATTTCCTTAGTAGAGTGGGTGGTTTAGAGGACATTGCATAAGGCTCCGTCCTCAAGTAATGGGTAGCCGTTCTACGGTCCGTACTTACTCCCATACTATCGTAAGAATTCAGGCCAGTCATTACGGAAATTTCGGCACCTAATAGCTCACTAAATTTTTTGCCAAGATTGATTTATCACCAACTTAAATTGAAAAGAAAATAGCCAAACTCTTACGGCTTCATTGTGTGAGTTGGTGAACCTGGGGTTTGATTTGTGTTTGCATTGGTGTGTGTGAACCGATTTCAAAGATCAATAGCCCCACATTTGATAAAATTTCTTTTGACTATCCCGTGCAATCATCTCTCTCCTTTCTTGATCATGGAACTTTTTCCAGATCAGAAAAATCGTTGCAGACCAAACCCCTCATTCCTTTCGGCTCTTTCAAAAATGGTCGAAAAATTATCCAAGAATCCATCAGAATTATACTATGAAAATGAATTTGTATCGGTTAGGCCCAAAACACCTCCTCCAACTCCCACAAGAGACTCTCAACCACCAACTCTCTCTACAAATCCGATCTGCACAACCCTTTGTATTCGGACCAGACAAACCAACAACCAACCGAGGTCTCCACTTCTTCATACATCAATCCACTCTACTCCGATCATACAATTCATCCATCATATTCTATAAATGTCAATCCATCATTCAAGGGAGATTATAACCACATGATCGAACTCAACACTTCTTCACATCTCCCGTCTTTCCCACCATTGAACATAAATGAACAATCATCATCTTGGATTGACCATGACAACCTCCTATTCAGACATGATACTCATACAGAGGATTGGACTGACCACATAAAAATACATCAACCGTGTATGCTGACTCCACAATATCAAGGTTCGACCACTCATGATCAAAGAATCAAACTCGTGACCTCTCGCATACCTGGACCATATCTAAGGATTGAACTCTACTCGAACAAACTCCACATATTTGGACCATATGAGCAACCTCCTACCATAATTATTGAGGAGATATTTTCAGAAAATAATGATCATATATTGGATATTTCAAGAGACTCCTCTCCTAGCACATATAGGAAAATGGAAGAGAAAATTATTGAATCTCAAATACAAGAACACACCTCGACTGCTCCCACGATTGGTCATGAAAAGATTTTGGAGGATGACATTTCGAGGATAAATAAGAGATTTGATTTAATGGAGGATATATTTCAGAAATTTATCGATCAATTATTCTCAATCTCTGGTAGCTCGGACATAAAAATGAATGAGGAAAACATTGAATCTCAGGTCGAAAATTTTGAGGATATTCAGGAACCTAGGGACGATTCTGACAGTATCACTTCTGCATATTATTCCCCTAGAAATGACTATGCCTCTGATTCTTACTTTGAACATCAAAGCTCCTGCTAATCTGAGGAATACACCACATCACCACACCACACAGAAAATATCCAAAAAAATTAGAATATTCGAAAATCACAAAAAAAATCAAAAATCTTGAAAAATACATAAAATTGAAACTGAAGAAGATCTGAAGAATTTGGATCCTGCTGTACGGGAAGCACTGGAAAAGAAACTGATTTTTGAACTTCCCTTTCTACAGGCCATTGAACACTTCCCTGACCTTAAAGGATTTATATTGGACAAATTAATGAGAAAAAAGTCGGGAAGGATTAGAACAAAGATTGAAAGACATATCTTGTCAATGGCCTTCTCCTTGGTGTTGAGGAGAAAAACCAAGAGCCGCATAGTGAAGCGGTTTCCCAGATTTGACTGTATAATCAAAGACACAATTTTCACCCATGCTCGAATTGATGACGATTCACGATCAATATCCTCCCGACCTCTGTATTTCACGAACTCAAACTCGGACCGATCAGGAAGATATGAGAGATTGTTCAATTGACGGTCCGATCACTAAAGCGGTCGAGAGGAATCATTTCTGTCATCATGATATTCCAAGGTGCTTTGCTCAAAGTAGATTTCACGATCATTGATATTGAGCATCAAGGAGAATTCACCCAGTCTCCAATTATTCTCGGAAAACCATTCTTAGCATTGGTTAAGGCAATTATTGAATGTGAGACTCGGGAAATCAATTCTACAGCATTGGAAGCACTACGATCTGACATAGTCTTTGCGGAACCACGATTATCTGAGGCAACCCACGAAGTCCCCGATAACCGTAACCATGAAATGGTAGAAGAGCCCTACCCCGCTGCTACACCTGAGATAGCGGTTGTTTATGAGACTACTGGTTTAGAGAATCTCCCCCCTGCTCCTTTCCCAGCTGCTCTCACCATGGAGAATCGAGTATATGAATCATATGATCCGGAGGCTTATGCATGGGCACACCCTGAGTCAACCTATTCTGACTACATCGATCACATCAACTTGACATAGGAATTCTCTAATGTCAAATCAATTGAGAATGAACATGCAGAGACTCTTCCCAGTATTTCAATTCTCGTGGATCTCAAAATAGATAAATCCTTCTTCTATGATCCTGAGACATATGCATGGTCGCACCTTGGAGCAATCTTCTCTGAATACCTTGACCAAATCATCCCAAATCGAGAGTGCATCAACATTCAGAAGACTAAGAACAAACACGCAGCCCAAACACCAACCAAGGAGAAGAATTCCAATGGTTATTCATTTGGATACTCAAGTGAACCGATGCCTTCACGAAATAAGAAAAAGAAAGTCACCTTTGACCTTTCGGAAGAGGAATCAATTTATCCCTCATCAGGTCCAGAAAAGGTAGTCTGTTCGATAGCTCTAAAGCCATATCTTCGCAAGGAACCAAAATTCGATTCTCGTTGGACAACTCCTGTTCCGAACTACTATTCATCCAAAGCTGATGCTCTTGCCCTCTTCAAGTACACTGGAATTATTTATTATGAGCTGACTGAGACCGGTGCTTCCGAGTATTCATCTGAGAACAAACCGCTTGATCCCAAGAAGGAACGAATTCTGAGGAAACAACTGAAGAAACAAAAAGACATAAATATCTGGAGTGTGTCCACTTTCAAATACTATTCCTCTGAGGATAACTCTGATGATGGATACCTTTCATCTGACTCATATGCTTCGTCTACTATCCATCATGATTTTTCTGAGGATGACACTGATAATAGTTGGGAATCATATACTTCATCTCCTTCTCGTCATTCCGATCTCCCATCGCAGGCTCACAAAAAGATCAGTCGAAAACCGCCTTAATCATCAGCTACCCACCCTCCCTCCCGACCACATCGGTCTCTTTGTACAGCTTCTTCCTCTACTTAGGACAAGGCCTAAGTATAGGGGGAGATCGGTGCCATCTGTATTTACCATCCTTCTCCTATCTTCCGATCGCCTCACTTCCACCCTTCTTCTATACTTAGGCTGACCAGAGCCTAAGTATAGGGGGAACCGACACCCACCTTTATATACTCTCCTCATTCACATATCCCGGCCGCTTCATTTTTCCGCCCTTCTTCTATTCTCAGACTGTTCACAGCCTAAGTATAGGGGGCAGACCTGTATATCTTGTTCTTTTCCTCTCTTACGCTTAGCCTGAGCTATGTCTTATTTATGCTTCTTGTGCTCTGAGGACACAACACTCACTAAGTATAGGAGGGTCTGTATATATACTTTGTATATATTTTACCCATATCTTGTACTTTCACGTAAGTCTATATGTATTTACGGAGTGGGTAATTAATTTTAAAAAAAACTACAAAACAAAATAAAAAGAAAAAGTGTTTCGCTACTAACACTGACTGTGTCCAATCCAAAATGTTTGAAAAAATGGCTTCTTATTCATTTTTGCATTTAAAAAAACAAAAAAAAAACAAAAACCCCTTGCATAAAAAAATCAAAAAAATCATCAAATAAAAAAAAGTGTCTGCATTTCACACACCTGCACTTCATCCAGCATTTCATTCATTCGCATCTGTGAAAAGTCTTTGGGTTCTGAACCGAGTTATGAACAGAAACCGAGAGTGGTCTGGACTTGACCTTAATCCACCTAATTTCAGAGGAACTTCACTGAGAAATAGGATTTTAGAAACTTCAGGTCTTTGACTTAATTCTTTAAGTTCCACATGACAATGTGCAGCGTTTGACTCTTAGTGTCTAACCTGATCTCTTCATTGTGGGTACAACTCTGGAATAGGGAATTAATTTGTACTCTCGCATTATGCACTTAGCTCAACTCAGACGGGATGTTGGAAGACTGTGAGTTTCTTTTCTGGTAGCGTGGCAATCTAAAGACCGGAGTACGGGTTGAAATAAAGCTTCGGAAAAGGGATGGACGACTGGGTACAATTTTTTCTAAGACCCCAAAAAATGTACGGAAACAAAAAGATTCTATATCTGTAGGGGCACAACAAGATCCAAGCAGAACCACCAAAAATTCCAAATACAAAGAAGCATTCTACCAAATAAATATCTGACCAAAAAGGTCCAAGCTTCAAGAAACATGCAGATCTTGGTGGAGACTCGGCTACACTTGCCATCTTCACAAGGAGAGGTGACTACACTGGCCAACCTCTAGTTCTTTTCCCCTTCTTCTAACTTCTCCCCCAATTCGATTGTGAACACAGCTCGACTGACCTTAGAAGGAAATACCTGACTCCCTGAGGATGAGTTACTGGAGAGGAGATGAGCATGGTAGTCCGACATTCTGGATGGGAAGAGCTAAAACCTTTCACACACATGAGTCGGTTGTTCAATGTTCATAGGGTATGCTTTGGGAAGAGGATTGATCTAAGATGACTTCTGAGCCGAAACTGTAGCAATGATATGTAGAACTTGAAGACTGTTGATTTTGAAATTCTAAGTCTCACAGAAGTTCCGCCAAACTATTAACCCAAAGGTCGAGTCTAGTCATTTTCACCTTCAGCTCATGGTCTTGGTATGTAACCCAATCTCATTTCACCTCATGGCATTTCTTTTTGATGCTCAGGGACGAGAATGGTTTAAGTATAGGGGGATGATGAATTTTAGATTCATCACTCTAAATCTCATTAATTAAACTCAAATCCCTCAAAATCAACAGCATTTCTGCATCTATTCTGCATAATTAGCATTCATGCAAGTTTTCATAAGAATTGCATTTTAGCACTAATTTCTGCACAAAATAAGAAGCCAAAAATCTCAGCCAAAATTGACCTGTAAATAGCCTAACTTCCCTGATTTTTAGCTCATTCATGCTAACTCCGAATGACACAAAACCACTTCCACTTTGTACATATCACTAACAAGAATAAATGAAAAATACAAAAAAATCACTAACCCAAATTAGTGGACCAAAAATCCAAACCATAATTTCAAGATTTTCGGACTAAAAACCCCATATCTTCCCCATCCAGTGTCCGTTTTAATCCTACTCACTTTTGAACTAATGTACATTCAATTATCTTCAAAACAAGACCAAGTTCTAGTGATTCAGAACTCATATGTGAAAGTTGGGGTTTTGGCCTCTTTTGTACGTTTTGTATTTTAGCGGTTTTTGACCTA
The DNA here is from genome assembly GCA_037367405.1 of Ottelia alismoides. Lineage (NCBI taxonomy): Eukaryota > Viridiplantae > Streptophyta > Magnoliopsida > Alismatales > Hydrocharitaceae > Ottelia > Ottelia alismoides. Next base: position 123,306 of record JAZKJV010007884.1, on the reverse strand, counting down.
GTATTTTATGTACACAATTAACCTATTGTAGTTCATTTCTTTTTCATTTATCTTCTTTGATAAAAGTTTTATTAAAATACGTAAAAATCCAAATCCAAATTGAGCTTGAAATCAAAGAAACAAATTGAGTCCGAGACTTCACTAACTGTCTGTACAAAATTGGTCTTTTTCTTGTTTTATTTTATTTCTTCTTTTTCTTAATTGATAAAAATCCAAAAAAATTTAGATTAACGTGTAAATATTTATATTTGATTTTTCCATATTTTTTCGGATTTTTATCTGGTTTAAAAATGACAAAAAAATTATAAAACCCAAAAATCATGGTATTCTGTGTACATGAAGAAATCTTTTCGAGGTGAGGTTGTTTGCTTTTTATTTTTGATTTTACAAAGTCTTTAATTTTTGAATTTTGTGGTGCTGACACGTGGCTGCTCCTGGAGCTGCCATGTGTAAGCCATTTTTGACATTTTTATATTTCATTTTTTATAAAAAAATAATAAAAAAAATAAAAAAAAAGTCCTGCACGTGCGTCGCCCGTGCCTTCCAGGCACGCGCAACGCACGTGCACTGCGACCCCTTTACCACCCTGCTGCCACATGCCATCTCCGTGGCCGTCCGATCTCGACCGATCGAACGACCATCCTCCATCATCTCTAGGGCCACCTTTCCCAATCCGACCGCCGCATCCCGCGTATCTCGCGACCGCCATCATCCCCGATCTTCAAGACCGACCTTCCATAACTGCCGCGCTGCCAATCACATCTCTTCCCTTCCCGGATCTCGTCACCCGCCGATCTTCAACTTCAATCAATCCAATCGAATCACCAACGATATTCTCCCAATCCTAGATCTCGCCGCCAAGCTCCCCATCCCTATTTAAAGGCCATCGCTGCCATCACCCAAAGCATCCGCCGTTAGCACCATAGTAGATCGGGGTGACAGTCCAGTGAGTTTGATATTTTATTAAAATTCAAAACCTAGGTACAGTACACAAGGACCTATACGTAATTATCCAAAGTTCCAGGGGGTCCAGTGCAAAATTCCCAAGAAGTCACGCGCGAAGCGCATGTCTGGGGCACTCAGAGACCTATTTGCAAAGAAATAAAGTTTCTGGGCTAAATAATAACTAGTATTAAAAGCCCAGGAACCTTAATGTAATTTACCCACTAATATAACGCACATGCGCATAAAAATTACTCACAAGGGCATATCTGCAAATATCTAAAAAGATTCATTCATTAAGTAACATACAGGAACTAAAAGGGCATCAATGCAAATATCCCAGAAGAACACGTGTCGAAGCACGTGACACACTACAGGCGGTGGTATATATGCAAATAGCAAACAAGACAGGGTCCAGAGTGCAAATACACCAAATAAAAACAACTGACTAAGGTATTTACAGGACTACACTCGAAATAAAATAAACATAAGGGCCTAAGAGAAATTACCCTTATTAAATCTCGAGGGCCGTTGGATGGGCGCCACGTGTGCTGATGGACGGCTGGAAAGGGGTGGCGCCCAACAATGGAAGCCCTCGTCCTGATCGAGCGGCGGTGGTCTCACCACGTGTGGAATCGGATGGCTCTAGTGCAACGTGGGAAAACCTCTCTGATCGGACGGTGCGGATCAACCCTCCAAGGATCGACGGTGATGGCTGCTCCTCGAATGGACGGTGGAGATCAAAGCTGGAGCTGGAGGTGCATCGGACGGCTCTGAAGGATGGAGGACGAACTGGGCTCCGGCGAACTTCGCCGGGCTCGTGCAGGTGCTGGACTCCTCCTCGAATGCCTCTGATGATCGGAGAAGGAGCGTGGAGGCCTTCCGCGTCGAATGGCAGCCTCCGATGACTCGGCGGAGCTCGGGGGAGCTCAGGCGAGGTCGGCGGAGGTCGCTTGGCTGCACCTGAATGGTCGGTCCCTCAGATGGGCTCGAATGGACCTGCAAGATGGTGCAACACACTCGCGGGTCGAGGGCAAAGTGCCTCGACGCTGTCAGCGGGGGTGGAAGTGGTCTGTGCGGCGGGGCGGTCGAGCTCCGGCGAGGGGTAGACGGTGGAGCTCGAAACCCCAGCTCCTGTGCGAGCTGGGTTGAATGAGGGGGCGTAGAATGTGCGTGGGAGAAAGGCGAATGCGATGGTGAGGTCCGATGATCGGGATGATGGGTGACGTGACCAGAATTAACAATGGACGGCGACGACGATATTTAGGGGAAACTAGAAATTAACGAAAACGGGAAGGAAACTAGGCTACCTGGGTGGTCGAGTCGACTGGGGATGAGCTGCTGGTGCTCTGGGTCCTTGCCTCGCGGGACGTCGTGGCCCGAGGCTCGAGCTCCTACTCTGGGCAGAGCACGGCGGTGCTAGCTCGCCGGATCAGTGGTTCGAGCACCCTCTGCCTCGCTGCTACACCACCGGGGCGAGCTGTCACTCTCGCGAGGATGATGGAGGTCACTGGGTGGAGAAATGACGAGCCAAAGATGATCAAATGGGTGGCGGAGCTCAGCCTTTATATCGCCAGGGGGCCGGTAAGAATTGATCGGGTAGGGCAGCTCAGTGCGCGGACCCCGAGGCGGGCACCCCGGCGAAGGTGTCGGATCTGTCACGGTCAAGCAGGACTCGGGGTTTAGGGGTGATAGGATCGGGTTTGGATGCGAAAATAAGGAGAAATCGGGTCGGGCATCCAAAACCCGTGGGAGGTGGTCCACAGGGGGGAGTTGACCGGGCGGTCAACAACCCCTGTGGACCAATGAGAACATGCCACGTGGAAAATATTTAGAAATTGAATTAAAAATAGCAAATGGCCGAATTATTAAAAACTTAAAACATGAAATATTTTTGTTTTAATTTTTTCTATTTTTTTGGTGATTTTTAATTAATTTTTCAAAATAAAAATAAGATATTTACACTTTATGCTATATATAGGTATTTACACAATATGCCTTTTAATTTTTGATTTTTAATTTGTTATTTTTATGCATTTTTATTCCTATTTTATATTTTATTTATTTATATCATAAAATAAGGAATAAAAAGGTATTTTTATTTTATTTTTATTATTTGTATACAATAGTGAAATAAATAGGTATATACATCTATGTACATGGTATATTTACAATATTATTTTTGATTTTTAATTTTGTTCTTTTTATTTTGTTTTTGTTTTAATGGTTTTTATTTTATTTATTTACAACATAAAAAGTAGAATATATACAAATTTTATAGAAATTGATTTTATTTATGTATAAGGTGAAATAAATATAAGTGTGGTTGTATGTATAAGGTGGATATATACACAAGTGACTCTTTTTATTTTCTTTTTAATTTTTCTATTTTTATTTTGATTTTTATAATAAATATATATACAATATATACAAGTCATTTTATTCTATTTTTTAGAGGAAAATATTTTTATTTTATTTACAGGTATATTTACACACATGAGCCCCTATCTCCCTCTACTTTGGCTTTTATGCGGTCAGGCCCATGCTGAGCCCTCCCTTGGGTTAGGTTGCTCAATATTTATTCTAAATATTTCCTCTTTTTCTTTTTAATCTTTATTCTTTTATTTTTGCATAAAAACATGCTAATTATTACTTTTTACACCATGCATGCTTTTGGTAATTATTTATATTTACAAATATATACATGCATTTGCAAAGGTTTTTGTAGCTAAAATATAAGAATAAAGAGTGATGAATGAGTATTCATCAGGCGGTCGTACCAAATCCCATTGACATCCATCAACGGCTCTGACTCGTAGGGGGCTGGCGGGAGTACAGTCAGAGGCTGATCCGGCTGGTATACCACCATCTGTGTGTCCGGAGATGGCGGTGACTGGTAAGTGGGATGCTGCTGGTAAGGCTCCGCCTGTACAAGGTGAACCTGTCTAGGCTGTTGGTGGCTGGAGCGCTGGGACGAGCTGCTGCTACTGCTCGAATCGTCTCGTGCCTGAAGACGGGGCTGGGAAGCCGTCTGTGCCTCCTGGAGACACATGAGCTGTGTCTTCAGGTCACTCAGAGTCTGTGCCATCTGCTCCATCTACGGGATACCCTGGCACTGCTTCTTCTCAATGATCTCCATCCGGTCCAGCTTCTCGCTGATGATCCCCATGTCGGCGGCTGTGGACTCGGCCTGTGCTGCTGCCACTGACGAACTGGAAGGACCGACATCAACCCGTGATATCCTATGGTACTGCACGGTCTATGGCTGGGGACGTCCCTGTGTGTAGAGTCAGGTCTGGGACATCACCATATAGTTCTCGGGCATCTCCTCGTAGATGGCCTAGACCTGATCATGGTCCTTGGCGAAATAGGACCCGCCACAAGAAGCATTCACCAGGCCCTGTAGCTCTGGTGTCAGCCCGCTGAAGAAGCTCTGAACTAGGTTCAGCTTCGAGATGTCATGGTGCGAGCTCTGTCTGTCAACTCTCTGAACCTCTCCCATGCCTCATGGAATTGCTCATTGGGGAGCATGGAGAAGTTGCTGATCAGGGCCCTCGCGGCATTCGTCTGCTCGAGTGGTTAGTACTTGTGCAAGTACCCGATGCGGAGCTGCTCCCAGGTGTAGACGAACTTCCCCAAGTGCTTCAGCAAGGTGGCTGCTCTGTCTGCTAAGGAGAAGGGGAAGGCAATCATCCGTATGGTATCCTGATCCACCTGACGGTCGTGGACTATGCTGCAGATCATCAAGAACTCCTGAAGGTGGAGATGGGGCTCCTCTGTAGCGAGCCCATGGAACCGGGGGAGAAGCTGCAAAGTGTTCAGGGGGAACTTGAAGTCCCCCGCGATGGCTGGAAGTACGACCCAATGATGCATCAAAGTCGACCCGGGGTTGTGTAACTCCCACATCGGTCTCGGTGGATCTGCTGCTGCTGCGGCGGCTGCCGCATGGTCGGGTATCCTCGGCCCGTCTCCTGGCTCGCGCTGGTCGCGAGTGGCTCTCAACTACTCCATCTCACGCCTCATCTCAATCATAAACGCTCCCTGATCCCTCAACTGCTGCTGAACTGTCTCGAGGGAGGCGATCAGGGTGGAGTTGATCGCACCCTGGTCCATAATGAATGTCAGCTCAAGCTGGGGACCTCTGGTGCGGTCATCACTGCTGCCGGCCATGGTCTCTGCAAACGCAAAAGACCCAAACTCAGGTACCGATAAATCATCTGAAGGTCTCTCCTCTGGCACTGGTATCTCGGAACTGAAAGAAGGGGGATCGAGGGGGAACAGGGTGGAGTCAAACTCGGGTTCGGAGAGCGGGTCTCGGCTCTCGCGAACCAACCTAGATGAGCGGGTAGAAGTGCTAGGAAGCGGTGCAACCAGAGGCTGCCTAAGAGACCTTCTGCCCATCATCTTGATCTGGCGAGTTGGGAGGATGAGTTCTGGTAACAACTCTGATCACAAGCAAACCCCTGATTCACCAACACAACGCGAGCTGAAGACCGTAAAGGCTCGGTCAATTATCTTGTCAATTTTATTAGGTGATCAGTCAGGATAGTAGAGCGATTAGCGTGACCTGTTGGGTGATCCAATATTTTCTCAACCGACTGTCCCGTACAGAAAGAGCCGGTAATCAGTCGAGAAAAATATCAGACATGGCTCTACCTAGTGTGTGGGTCACTCTCTCGCGCAAGCAAACCAGACAAGGTGGGGGTTGCTCTCCCCACGGCAAATTTTTTGGTGAGCGTCTTTTAGGGTCAATAGAGTTAACCAGTCCCAATTTTATGATTTCTCTTTTTAGGTATTTTTCAATAATCAAACAAATTGCCTAACGAATTTTTCGGTTCTCCTGGTTATTAAGTCCAAAAATCAGGGGGGAGAAGTCAAAAAAGCCGATGCGCGATTAAATCAATGATGCATGCAGAGTAAGAGATGCGTACCTGACTCCAACAGTCTACATGCAAAATGATCTGCGCAGAATTTAAAGACTGAAAATAAACTACCTAAATGGTGCAGGGGGAAAATCGAGTCCCTAAACATCAGTTCTACTCGAAAGAATGGCTAGTCGACCACCAGCCTCCAATCCAAAAGTCCGGTCTCGGTCCACCCCTCCTCCTCCCGACAAATCGGGTTCAGGAGTAGCGCTTGGCAGGGTGGGCTGCGACACGTAGGCTCGAAGGTAGTAATCGACTATTTTATTAATCTTTTTATTATAGGTCCAATTACCGAACTATAGACACAGGCAAATATATTAGGGTGCTTGGATCCTAATTATTGCGTCACAGTCAAGCAGAAAATCCTAAGGCTAGGGGCTCGAGAAACCGCGAGAAACCAGAAAAGGCAGAAAAGAAATCAAAAACCGTGAAAAGGCCGCGTAAAAACCGAGGGGTCCCCCGAGCACACCGGTGCTCAGCGAAACAGACCCCGAGAGTCTAAGTCTGGCTGAGTGTCCTGCTGAGTGTCCTGTATTATTACAATAATTCAAATATTGCAGAAAATAAAACTAACTACTCTAAACTACTCCTCCCACACTCAGCTGCCTCCTCGCACTCTCTTACGGCTCTGTGCAGAAGGGAGCCACCTCCGACAACCGCGGTTGTGCCGGCTCCTCGAAAGTCATCGCCTCGGTCCCTCGGCCCTCGCAAGAAAACAAAAAAGTGTGTCAAGCCTCAATAAAGCAAATAAAACTAAGAAAAGAAAACAGAGTATATATATGCAAAAATGGAAATAAAATAAACAGGCAAAAACAAACAAAAATAAAAATAAAGAAAAGAAATAAAAATAAAATAAAACAAAAATAAAAGAAAAATAAAAAGCTGCGAAAAGCCGCGGACTCGGAAAAAGTCGCGGAAAGCCGCGAAAATAAAAACAAAATAAGAAGAAAAATAAAATGACCACTAAGCCGTGCTCCCTAGCAATGGCGCCATTCTGATGAGCTGCCTGAGCAACTAAGGTAAAGTGTATCAATGCGGTCATTGTTACCTCAGTCACTCGGGATTCAAAGCTCAATCAAGAAAAAATATTAGACCACCAAATAAGGATAAAAATCGATGAAAACTCAAAATAGCGGTCTCGCTATGATATTAACCTGGTATAGCACTCAGGGTCGAACTCAAGGAGCACGAGATGGCCTTGCGGCCTACAAAGTAGTAGAAAAATAAAGAAAATAAAAACAAATGATTTTTGGTGGATTTTTAATATTTTTTGAATTTTTAATTATAAAGAAAATAGTAAAACAAGGAAAACAATCAACTTTCAACAATTATTTAATTACTCTAAAAAGGTCCAAAAATTCCAACAAAAATGTTTTTATGGTTTTTTTTAATTTTTTATGTTTTTAGTGAATTTTTGAGAATTTTTTGATTTTTATGGAATTTTATAAAAATAAAAGAAGGCTGAAATGCAAGAACACTGTCCAGCCGGGCTTCTAAGACCAAAATAAAATATACAATGATCTCAACAGAGCCTGAAGGTATTTTTCTTGGGAAATAGAAACAAGAAGGGAAATTCAGAAAAAGTATTTTTGATTTTTTGAATTTTCTATGATTTATTAGAATTTTTATAAGTTTTTTTAATGTTTTTTAATTTTTATATTTTCTATAAATCCAAAAATGACCAAAATTGGTCAGAAAATCAAGCATAACAAAACACACAAAATATAAATTTTTTTAGAATTTTTGAGAAGGTTTTAATATTTTTTTGTTATTTTTATATCTGGACAGACAGAAAAAGAGAGGTTTTTGAATTTTTAAAAATAATAAAAGGGCTCAAAAATTTTCCAAAAAAATAGTGAACATTCTACACAGTGGCAGGAGCCAGGTGTCAAATTTTCACTTAATTTGGATGATATTTGATATTTTATTTACAACAAACAAGAGCCCACAGTCAGAGGGACCTATTTGTCATAAAAATATGTTCTGGGGGCCTAACAGTAACAAAAACCAAAGTCTAGGGGGTCCAGGTGCAAAAAGTCCACGTATGCACGCGCGAAGCACGTGTACTGGGCACTCAGGGACCTATATGTAAATAAAATAGTTCCGAGGGCGTATTAGCAACATGTGCTAAAAGTCCAGGGAACTATTTGCAGTTAACCCACGAAATTCGTCACATGTCCAATTAAAACACTCATAGGGGTATATGTGCAAATAACTAAAAAGATATTTCATTCATGAACAAACAGAATCTACAGGCCCATACATGCAATTTCACCACAAAATCACGTGTCGATGCACGTGTCAACAACACACAGGGGTAGAAATGCGATAAATGTAAACTAACAGGTCCTCTATGCAATTTTACCAAACTCAAATAAACTACGAAAATATTTACAGGACTATTTAATAAAAACAAAAAGGCTAAGGGCCTAAGGGTAAATTACCCTTTATTCGCAGATGGGAGGGGATGGCGCCACGTGGATGATCAGACGACTGGTGACGTCGGCGCTAACCCTTGCTGGATGGAGGGCGGAGAAGAGGCCACGTGTCGGATCGACGGTGGCCTGCTGCTGTCCTCTTCTTCACCTAGATCGAACGGTCCTCCACAGATCTGGCACTGCAAGGGCGGATGGACGGCTCTGGGGGGTCCAGGAAGAACAGGTGGCCAGCGAACTTCGCCGGCCCGATACGCGTGCGGTGGCCCTCCTCGGGGGCTGCTGATGATTGGAAAAGAGTCGTCGGAGCCTCTCGCGTCTGAAGAACCCCTCCAATGGCGCCAAGGACTTCCGAGGAGCCCGGGCGACGAAGGCGGAGCTTAGGCTCCTGTGCTGAACATGGAGGACCTCAGATGGTCCTCCTCTGACCTGCAAAGCTGCACAGAAACACTCCTGAGTCAAGGGCAAAATGCCTCGACTCGGTCAGAGGTGAGGTGGGTGAACGATGCGACGGGGCGGATGAGCTCCGGCGATGCGGCGGCGAAGGAGCTTGACTCCCAGTTCTGTGGCGAACTGGGTTGGATGAAAGGGCGGAGAACGTGCAGGGAAGTAAGGCGAAGGTGATGGTCGGGTCGATTGGCGAAATGGGTAGATGGGATGGTCGGAATCGATGGTCGTCGGCGGAAGATGAAATTGGGGGTAAATGGACATTAGCGAAAACTAAGAAAAACTAGGCTTACCAGATGGCTGAGATCGACTGTGGTTGAGCTGCTGAAGATCTAGGTCCTTGCCTCGAGGGCTGTCGATGCCCGAGGCTCGAGCACCACTCCTGGGCGGCGCACGGCGGCGCTAGGTCGCCGGATCAGTGGCCGGCGCACTCTCTCCTCACTGCGACACACCGGCCGCTTGCTGTCACTCAGGCGAAGGTGGTGGAGGTCCTGGGTAGGGAAATGCAGAGCCAAAGATGCTGGAATCTTGCGGCGGAGCAAATGATTTATATGATTAGAGGTCCGGGTCGATGGGGATCGGGCGAGACACTCGGAGCACGGACCCCGATAACCCACCCCGGGCGTGGATCTAGGATGATCGAGGAACAAATGGAGCCCGAGGTTTGAGGTTTTGGTGATCGGATCGAGTGGCGAATAAAGGGAGAAATCGGGTCGGGCACACATGATCCGCGGGGCTGTGGTCGAGGGGGGGAGTTGACCGGGGGGTCAACATCCCCCGTGGACCAATGGGAAGCGGCCACGTCAAAAAGATTTGGAAATTAAAAATAAAATAGCAAATGGCCAAATTTTGTAAAACTCAAAACATGAATAATGTTTCTTTTATTTTAAACTATTTTTTTGTGATTTTTATTTATTTTTTTGAAATGAAAATTAAGTATTTACAATATGTATTAAATACATAGGTATATACACTATATATTTTTAGTTTTTTTGATTTTTAATTATTTATTTTTGTACATTTTTATTCCCATTTTATATTTTATTTATTTATAGAATAAAATTAGAAATAAAAAGGTATTTTTATTTTATTTTTATTAATTATTTACATAGAGTATATAAATAGTTATGTACACCTATATACATGGTATATGTACAATGTTGGGATTGGTTTTATTTTTATTTCTTTTTATTTTATTTTTATTTTTTTGGTTTTTATTTTATTTATTTACATTATGAAATAAGGAGTATGTACAAATTTTTGTGGAATTTTATTTAATTATTTACAAAGGAAAAATAAATAAAGGAGTGGTTCTATGTACATGGTGAATATGGACAAGGGTGAAGGGATTTTATTTTCTTTTTAATTTTCTTATTTGATTTTAATTTTATATTTACAAATATATACAAATAAATACAACCCATTTTTATTTTTGTTTTTAGAGGAAAATATTTTTATTTATTTATAGGTAGATATGTACAAGGGTGAGCTTCCTTATCTCCCTCTACTTTGGTTTTTATGCGGTCAGGCCCATGCTGAGCCCTCCCTTGGGATTAGATCGCTCAATATTTATTCTAAATATTTCCCTCTTTTTCTTTTGTTTCTTTATTCTTTTATTTTTGCATAAAAACATGCTAATTATTGTATTTTACACAATGCATGTCAAATGGTAATTATTATTATTTACAGAGATATACATGTGTTTGGCAAAGGTTTTGTAGCTAAAATAGAAGAATAAAGAGTGATGAATGGGTATTCATCAATGTGCGAAATCCCGTGGTAGATTTTCTATCTTGCAAGCATCCTCTGTAGTCTACATCAAAATAGGCCACAAGGTTGAGGTCGCCGTTCTTGCAAAATAATAGTCCTTTCCAGGGACTGCTTGATGTATCGAAGGATCGTCATGCGAGCCTCAACGTGATTTACAGTGGGAGAGTCCATAAACTGACTTAGTATTCCTACTGCTAGAGAAATATATGGATGAGAGATAGTGAAATAAAACAGTTTGCCAACTAGGCGTTTGTATCTGCCAGCATCCTCTGTTGCTCCTTCCTCAAAGATTCGTCCTTTAGGAAAGAGGGATATGCGCCAGCTTACAACCAAGCATCTATGTTTCTGTCAACAGATCAATGGCATATTTTCGTTGAGACATAACCAACCCATGCCTTGATCTAGTTATTTCAATCCCCAAGAAATATCACAATGGTCCCAAATCCTTAATCGCAAACTATTCTGCAAGGTGCTTCTTTACTCTAGCAATCTCTTCATAATCATCTCATGTAAGAGTGATGTCATCAATGTATACCAGCATTGCTACTGTGCCCTTCGAGCTCCTTTTATGAACAAGGAGTGATTGGATGGCGATCTTGTGAATCCAATCGCATGTAATGCTTCAGACAGTTTGTGAAACCAAGCTTGAGGACTTTGTTTCAACCCATAAATTGCCTTGCATAAAGTCATACCTTCTTACACTCCCCTTGTTGCTCGAATCCAGGTGGTTGTTGCATATAGACGACCTCATGAAGATCACCATATAGGAAGGCATTTTTGACGTTCAGTTGATGTAATGGCCAATCCAGTTGAACTACGAGAGCAAGGAGAATTCGTGTTGTGGACAGACGAGCGACTAGTGAAAATGTATCGAAGAAATCGATGCTATAGGTTTGCGTAGACCCTTTAGCGACCAAACGAGCCTTGTCACATGCAATAGAGCCGTCTAGGTTGTACTTTACAGTGAAGACCCCTTTGGAGTCAATTATTTGACTATTTGTCAGAGAATCCACCAGTATCCAAGTATTTCTTGACTCCAGAGCTGACATCTCCTCTTGCATTGCTCAATACCATTGGGGATCTGTTAGGGCATCAATGTGGTTCTTTTGGATGACAATGTTTAAGACATCCTGCGCAAAATTCTTGTAGGGTGGAGTAAGCCTGGAGAGATGCATTGCTGCAGAGATCGAGTGTTTTTGTACGATAGACAGATGGACATTGTCGAGCTGGATGGCGTTGAGATATCGGGAGTTCCGCCGGGTTATCTGCAATGACATTAGTTTCCAGGTTCCGAGTAGGTGAGCATACCCGAGGAGGTGGCACCAGCTCAGAAGGGGAAGTGGGGGGTCGTTGAGGAGTTGAAACTGGTAAGGGGAAGGTAGAGCCCATACAGAGATATTTGGTGGGGGAATATTGACGGTTGATGCTGAGAAATAGGGGATTGACTCGAAGAAGGTGACATATGCGCTTACAAAGTGTTTACGTAATCGTGTGTCAAAACATCAGTATCCTTTTTTATTCGTAGCATACCCTAAAAAGACACATTTGATGGCTCGTGCAGCTAGCTTATCTCTGCCAGGTGCAAGAAGATGAACAAACGCAGTACACCCAAAAACCCTTGGCTGCATAGGATAGATGGGTTTTCCAGGAAAAAGAATTTCAATAGGGATTTGTTCGTGTAGAGTTGTAGATGGCATTCTATTAATAAGAAATGTAGTTGTTATGACTGTGATGAACCGAGATTTATCGTCGATCGTGCATTCCACACAAGGCAGGAATGCAGTCGCTGAGGTGACCGACGAAGAATCCCGATCAATCAGCAATTAACCCACAATATGAATAAATAAATTAAATCTAAAAAATGTGGAGTTAAAATTATTATAACTCTACATGCAAATGTGTATAGGTGTAAGCACAAGTAGAGGTCGAACACTGTGAGCAAACGGTTGGGGGCGAAAATAAATGCACAAAAAATTATTCAACTCTTTTCTTGTCCATGTTATTGTTTTTGTGGGTCTTTAATTTTTTCTTTGTTATATTTTTAATTTATATATTTTTTATTTTGATTTTTAATTTCTGATTTTTTCTCATTTTCTTTTTTTATGTTTTTATCTTTTTATATTTTCTTTTTCTTTTATAAAAGCAATTTATCCATATAAGGCTTTCTTTATGTAATTCATAGAGATGTAATTATAAATACTATTAAAATAAATTATTTTTGGGCTTTAAATATTTTGTAATGTTTTTGTATTTTTCTAGAAATTTTTGCTTATTTTTATGTTTTTTTAAAGTAAAAAATATCCCAAATATGGGATTAATTAAATATCTGAAATTAATTTGGGTTTTAAAAATAATAAATAAGTCCCAAAATTACCAGAATTAATTTTGATATGTAAATAATTATATATAGATAATTATTAAATAGAAAACATATTTTTGGGATTTTTATTGAATTTTTATATTTTTTGTTGGATTTTGGAGCTTTCTGATTTTTTTAATTTTCTTTTACTGTTTTTAGGGATTTTTTTATTTCTGGACTCGATAAATATCAAAATATATCATATATGATTGTTTTGGATTTTTTTCAAAAAGTTTTTATATTTTTTGGTATTTTATAAATTAGACAAGGACTATTTATGCTCCTTTTTAATTTTAATAAATAGATTAAATGCACAAAATTACAAAGGGGACACATGGCATGAAAGTACACTGCATGGGGCATCTAATCCTATTTTTGTAGATTTTTAGGAACTAAGTAGCTATTTTTAATAATTACATAAAAGTCACAAAAATAAATGGCCTGACAGGGGCATAACTGCAAAATAAATAAAAGCTCAGGGGGGCACATTGCAATTTTCTCAACAGAATAAATTATTTATTTAATTTTTCTGGAAATATTTTACAATATTCAAAAATGCCATGGGGTTTTTTGCAAAATTTCTAGCATCACGTAACGCTGGCAGGGACCAAAACACAAATATAAAAAGTATGAGGGCCTACATGTAAAATGCCCTAATTTATTTACACATAATATTTTATTTACAACATTAAAAATCAAATACAAAAAAGGCGAGGGGTGTACATGCAAATTACCCCTTAATAGGCTGGATCAGACGACTCTAGAAAGTTGACTTGACACGTGGCACTCATCCCATGGTCGATACCGTTTCGCGGATCCACGATGAGGATTACATCACTTAGCGTGATCCGACGGCTGCAGCAGGGAAGATTCGACAGCTTTGGGCTGATCTGGAGCGGCGTTCTTCATCCAACGACGGAGGAGGTGGCTGGAAGATCGGGGAAGAGGCTCGTCGGGTCGAACTTTGATCGGTCCATACTTGCTCGTCCGACCTCCATTCCCTCTGTCGAGGGTCTCTGTACGTCCCTGGTGCTACTTCGCATCCCTGGATGGCATCAGCAAGGCACCTGTGCTCCGACGAGATCAGGCGGAGCCGAGGAATATGAGGAGCTCTAGGTACCTGTTCTTCAGCAAAAATCGACCCAGCTCAGGTCCTTTGTCCTCCATACCTGCAAAGTGTACTCATATAAGCAAAAAGATGGATCTGGGGGACTTATTGGTGGTGAAATGAGCGAAGGGGAGGCGGGCAGAGGTCTCCGGTGAGGGTGGTGGAGGTGGAGACCTGATCTTCATATCCGAAGGGGATATAAGTGTATGGAGGTGCCTGGGATGTGGGGAAGACGATAGGGAACGAAATGGAGGTGAAATGGCGGTCAGGGCTACATGTGCTAAATCTAAGGCCTAATGATTAAACTAAATGCATAAATAGAAAGCTGAGATTAAAATCTACCAAAGAAATTGAAAAGCACAGCTCTTATACCTGTCGGCGAGGGCAGAGAGCAGGGCCTCGTCGGAGCTCGGTCGTGGGTGCAACCTCCTCCCCTTTTAGCCCTCTTGGACCCTCTAGGGGCTCCTCCCTGTTACAAAGAAGCCTATTAGGCCGAAGGCAGGGGCAGAAAATGGAAGAAGATTGACCAAATTTGCAAAGGACGGATGAGGCTATTATTTATAAACAAAGTGGCACCCTTATTTGACTGGCTTTTAGCAAAGAATCAATGATATGTACAATGGATCCAAGAGCCTGGCGTGGATGTACAATGATGGAGGAGTATTTCTTGTGAAGGAAGCGTCCGCAAAAATGGACAAGACGTCCAAGAAAAATGCATGAAAATGCGGGCTTAGACACGAACATCTCATCAGAAGGCTATAGGTCAAGTTGACCAAGGTCAACGAGCGGAAGGACCCGATTGGTCCAGCTCAGCCCGCTACAAGACAAAACAGTGTGGATTATTAAAGAATAAATGGTTAAAATAGAAAATGATTTTGTTATTTTTAGAGTATAAAATAAAAAATGTTTATTATTTTATGTAGTATTTTATTATGATTTTTATTTATTTTTTTGGTGTATTTTATTACAAGTTTATTTTAAATGGCTTATTTATAGGTTTATTTACCTCTGTTTTATACGATTTTATTTTTATTTTATGTAATTATTTTATTATTTTATTCTATTATTTTATATATTTATAACTTATTTTAGGAGTATAAATATATTTTTATTTTATTTTTATGATATTATTTGTACACTTAAATAAATAGAGATGTATATTATATAGGTATATTCATAGGTATTTTACCTATGTTTTATGTATACTATTTTATTTTAATGTATTTTTATGAGTTTTATTTTAGTTTTATATTTTTAATAGAATATATATAATATTTACATTATTAGAAAAATATAAAGGAATAAAGAATTAAAGAATATATTTT
This sequence comes from Ottelia alismoides, assembly GCA_037367405.1. Taxonomy (NCBI): domain Eukaryota; kingdom Viridiplantae; phylum Streptophyta; class Magnoliopsida; order Alismatales; family Hydrocharitaceae; genus Ottelia; species Ottelia alismoides. The sequence goes on along the minus strand of JAZKJV010007884.1, from coordinate 107,995 downwards.
CCTTTTAATTATATACATATGGTAACACATGTATTTTGTCTATGTTTTGACATAGTTTTATTTTATTTTTCATTTTCTTTTTTTATTTTATTCTAATTTTAATATACACATTTTTTATAAATAATGTTTAAAAAATTTCAAAAAATGAATTTGCAAAAATAATGAATAATGAATAAATTGAATATTTTAATCAGTAGTATGTACAACAGGGGCCCAAAACCTAACTTCCACACAATATCTCCAAAAAATATAAAACCACCACCATTAAATAGCTCGTAAAAAGTTATATATAATTAGAGGTGTGATTTTGCTATATTTTGAATTTTTACTTGAAAGATATGGGTCTATGAAGTTTGGTTTTTGGCTTTTTATTTTGTGTATAAAATGTACACAGTGTATTATTTTTACACGAACTCAATTTTGTATTTTTATTTACATTATTATCTACAACTTTTATATACAAAGTTTCTTTATTTGATGAATAAATAATAAAGAATAAAATAGGTGTCAAAATTGCATAATTAATGAATGAATAAATGAGGTATTTATTGTATTTTTAGCCCTTATCTCCCCCCACTTTATTCCTTATTGACCAATTCCAATTTGGAATTGGTCTCGGGTTATTCCTTTTTCTTTTCTTCTCTTTATTCTATAATTTTGGCATTAAAAACCTTATTTTGTACACAAATAATAAAATAAATAATGAATGCTATTATGTACAAATTGAGGCTATTTACATGCATTTGCTAAGGTTTTTAAGGTCAAAATGAAAGAATAAAGATGATGAAATGGAGATTCATCAGACTGCATCACCCCAATAGAGTGATGGGACATTATAAGCAATAAGTAATGTGTGCACGGTATCTAGAATATGACGATGTTTACATTCGATGACACCGTTTTGTTGAGAAGTGTGGGGACAGGTGGTCTGGTGCACAATACCTTGATTAGAGAGAAGGCTTTGCAAGTCATGAGATACGAACTCTTGTCCATTATCGGAACGGAAGGTTTTGATTGTCCACCCGAATTGAGTTTTTATTTCGATGATGTATCGAGTAATGAAACTATTAGCATCTGATTTGTTTTTCAAAAGAAATATCCATGCTACTTTAGAAAAAATCATCAACGAGAACAAGATAATAACGATGACCTAGGCAATCAGGATACCGATGATGGGTCCGAAATTCGCTGTGTTAAAAAATGTGTATTTGTCATTTGCTAAAAAAAATTTGTCGTTTCGTTGTAAGCGGAAATCAGAATCGGTCAAGAAAATAACCACAAATAAGTATTCAATTTTTAATCTCGTGGTTTTATGTTTATTTTACTTGGACAAGTCTCAAGGTCGAACACAAGGAGGCAAAGGAACAACCTAGAATTATGTCTATCAAAATTCGTACGCGGTTTTTGAGGCGGTCTTTTTGTAATTTTTAATGCATAAAAGGATGCAAAATGCAATTTCGGCCTATTTTAGGGACTAAAAAGTAAAAGCTGATCAAACGATGTCCGAAAAATATGAAACTTGACCACGATGTAAAATTGATGAATGAATGCACTGTAAGTTTTTTGGAATTTTTGGATGCAATATGATTTTTTTATGAATTTTTAAATGCAAACAGAATGAATTTCAATATTTAATTATAATAAATATTAAACCTACTTATTTTCAGGGGATAAAATTATCTAAGATCTATCACTAGGTGATGGATCTCAGAAAATTCCTAAACCTCGAAAATGTCAGATTTAATACCTATTAAAAATCAAATACTGAAATATGCAAAATAATTTTTACAGGGCAATCTATGCATGCAAATGCAAATCTTTTTGGGTACAATGTCAATCATAATTAATTCTACAATTTATGCTTTTCGGGAATTTTTAGAGCAACGATTAATTAATGGCAAATTTAAGAGCATAAAATGGGCAAAATATTCAAGTTCCCATAGAACAATTAATTATTAATTAACCAATGATCATAAAAATGTCCACAATACGTCAAAATGTAGAAGATTAAATGACAAACATCATGCTATTTTTGAATAATAAAATAATGTCATGTAGAGGTCTAAACTCAATGGGGAACACATGGGTATTTATGCAAATAATAAATATATAAATAAATAATGAATCTGCAATTACCATAAAGTGGGGGGTCTCTGCAATTTTTCCAAGGGAGCACGTGCGGCACGTGCTCCTTGGACAGTTGGACTGAACTGCGAATAAGAGGAGGACAGGGGGCTTCTTGCAAATTTACCCAGGGTCACGTGTAAAGCACGTGACCTGGGGCTGACGTAATGCTGACGTCCCCCTGCCCCCACGTGCACGGCACATGGCGGGGGTCTCGGGCTTGACCCGACGATCTGGCGGAGTAAAGCGACGGAGGAGGGATCCCGGCTACGGCGGAAGCTCCTGCGGTGTCGTCGGAGCTTCTGGTGGCGGCTGATGTCGGCGGGGTCGTCAAAGGCGGTGCTCCAGTGGTTGCGATGGCCGATAAACGACCGGGGGACGTCGATGAAGCGGCTGGCGGAGACGTCGTTGGTGGTCATTGTGGGCGGAAGTAGTCGGTGAAGGACGTAACACCTGACGATGAACCTGGAAGTGTACAACGGAGGTCATCATCGTCGTTGGCTCGACGCCAAGGCGGAGCACGGCAGCAAGGCCAGAGGAGGCGCTACAATGAGGGGCGGTCAGCGCCTCGGATCTCGCTGATGAATACTCATTCATCACTCTTTATTCTTATATTTTAGCTACAAAAACCTTTGCAAATGCATGTATATATTTGTAAATATAAATAATTACCAAAAGCATGCATGGTGTAAAAAGTAATAATTAGCATGTTTTTGTGCAAAAATAAAAGAGTAAATATTAAAAAGAAAAAGAGGAAATATTTAGAATAAATATTGAGCAACCTAACCCAAGGGAGGTCTCAGCATGGGCCTGACCGCATAAAAGCCAAAGTAGAGGGAGATAGGGGCTCATGTGTGTAAATATACCTGTAAATAAAATAAAAATATTTTCCTCTAAAAAATAGAATAAAATGACTTGTATATATTGTATATATATTTATTATAAAAATCAAAACAAAAATAGAAAAATTAAAAAGAAAATAAAATGAGTCACTTGTGTATATATCCACCTTGTACATACAACCACACTTATATTTATTTCACCTTATACATAAATAAAATCAATCTCTATAAAATTTGTATATATTCTACTTTTTATGTTGTAAATAAATAAAATAAAAACCATTAAAACAAAAACAAAATAAAAAGAACAAAATTAAAAATCAAAAATAATATTGTAAATATACCATGTACATAGATGTAAATACCTATTTATTTCACTATTGTATATAAATAATAAAAATAAAATAAAAATACCTTTTTATTCCTTATTTTATGATATAAATAAATAAATTATAAAATAGGAATAAAAATGCACAAAAATAACAAATTAAAAATCAAAAATTAAAAAGGCATATTGTGTAAATACCTATATATAGCATAAAGTGTAAATATCTTATTTTTATTTTGAAAAATTAATTAAAAATCACAAAAAAATAGAAAAAATTAAAAACAAAAATATTTCATGTTTTAAGTTTTTAATAATTCGGCCATTTGCTATTTTTAATTCAATTTCTAAATATTTTCCACGTGGCATGTTCTCATTGGTCCACGGGGGTTGTTGACTGCCCGGTCAACTCCCCCCTGTGGACCACCTCCCACGGGTTTTGGATGCCCGACCCGATTTCTCCTTATTTTTGCATCCAAACCCGATCCTATCACCCCTAAACCCTGGGTCCGTGCACTGAGCTGCCCTACCCGATCAATTCTTGCCGGACCCCTGGCGGTATAAAGGCTGAGATCCGCCACCCATTTGATCATCTTTGGCTCGTTGTTTCTCCACCCAGTGACCTCCATCATCCTCGCGAGAGTGACAGCTCGCCCCGGTGGTGTAGCAGCGAGGCAGAGGGTGCTCGAACCACTGATCCGGCGAGCTAGCGCCGCCGTGCTCCGCCCAGAGTAGGAGCTCGAGCCTCGGGCCACGACGTCCCGCGAGGCAAGGACCCAGAGCACCATCAGCTCATCCCCAGTCGACTCGACCACCCAGGTAGCCTAGTTTCCTTCCCGTTTTCGTTAATTTCTAGTTTCCCCCAAATATCGTCGTCGCCGTCCATTGTTGATTCCAGTCACGTCACCCATCACCCCGATCATCGGACCTCACCATCGTATTCGCCTTTCTCCCACGCACATTCTACGCCCCCTCATTCAACCCAGCTCGCACAGGAGCTGGGGTTTCGAGCTCCACCGTCTACCCCTCGCCGGAGCTCGACCGCCCCGCCGCACAGACCACTTCCACCCCCGCTGACAGGGTCGAGGCACTTTGCCCTCGACCCGCGAGTGTGTTGCGCCATCTTGTAGGTCCATTCGAGCCCATCTGAGGGCCCGACCATTCAGGTGCAGCCAGGCGACCTCCGCCGACCTCGCCTGAGCTCCCCCGAGCTCCGTCGAGTCATCGGAGGCTGCCATTCGACGCGGAAGGCCTCCACGCTCCTTCTCCGATCATCAGAGGCATTCGAGGAGGAGTCCAGCACCTGCACGAGCCTGGCAAAGTTCGCCGGAGCCCAGTTCGTCCTCCATCCTTCAAAGCCGTCCGATGTACCTCCAGCTCCAGCTTTGATCTCCACCGTCCATTCGAGGAGCAGCCATCACCGTCGATCCTTGGAGGGTTAATCCGCACCGTCCGATCAGAGAGGTTTTCCCACGTTGCACCAGAGCCATCCGATTCCACGCGTGGCGAGACCACCGCCGCTCGATCAGGACGAGGGCTTCCTTTGTTAAGCGCCACCCCTTTCCAGCCGTCCATCAGCACACGTGGCGCCCATCCAATGTCCCTCGAGATTTAATAAGGGTAATTTTCTCTTAGGCCCTTTTGTTTATTTTATTTCGAGTGTAGTGCTGTAAATACCTTAGTCAGTTGTTTTTATTTGGTGTATTTGCACTCTAGACCCTGTCTTGTTTGCTATTTGCATATATACCCCGGCCTGTAGTGTGTCACGTGCTTCGACACATGTTCTTCTGGATATTTGCATTGATGCCCTTGTAGTTCCTGGATGTTACTTAATGAATGAATCTTTTTAGATATTTACAGATATGCCCTTGTGAGTAATTTTTATGAGCATGCGCGTTATATTAGTGGGTAAATTACATTAAGGTTCCTGGGCTTTTAATACTAGTTATTATTTAGCCCAGAAACTTTATTTCTTTGCAAATAGGTCCCTGAGTGCCCCAGACACGCGCCTCGCGCGTGACTTCTTGGGAATTTTGCACCGGACCCCCTGGAACTTTGGATAATTACGTACATGTCCCTGTGCACTGTACCTAGGTTTTGAATTTTAATAAAATATCAAACTCACTCCAAATTCAATGAAAATTGGATACATAGCTCCTGCCATGTTGTAAAATTTTCTAGAATTTTTGGGGACATTTTTGCTTTTATTTGATATTTTTAAAAAATCAAAACAACCTTTTTCGTTACTGTCTGAATTAAAAAATCACAAAAAATAATAAAATTCATCTAAAAATTACAAAAACATTAGCTACTGTGTCTTTTAGCTTGTTTGATTTTCTGACCAAATTTGGTCATTTTTCATCTTATAAAACTCTTAAAAATTACAAAACACTAAAAATCTTATAAAACTTCTAATAATTAATCTAAAAACCCAAAAATAATAAACCCAGTGCCCAAATTTTCCTTAAACTTTCTAGTTTATAGGAAAATTACCTTCAGGAGTGTTAAGGCCCTTTTTGCAATTTAAATTGGCCTTTTACTCCTGACTGGACAGCACCTTCAGTTTCTTGCCTTGTTTTATTTTTAGAAAATCAAATAAAAATCAGAAAAATCCCAAAAATTAACTAAAAACAGTAAAAATTATAAAATACATAAAAACATTTTTATTTGAATTTTTGATTTATTTTTAATGCATTAAATAAATAGTTGTGTTGGCTTGTTTCTTTGCTTTCATTATTTCCTTAATTATTTAAATATCTAAAATTTTTTTTATAAAAACTAAAAATCCACCAAAAATAGTTTCTTTTTATTTTTATTCTTTTTGAAACTACTTCGTTGGCCGCGAGGCCATCACGTGCTCCTTGTGTTCGACCCAGGTCGCTATACCAGGTTAATCCAATAGCGAGACCGCTCTTCGATTTTGAGTTGATTTTTGTCTGATTTGGTGGTCTATTTTTCTCGATCGGCACCTCTTGGTGACTTGGGTCGCAACGACCCTTGACGACCTTTTACCCGAGTCGCTTGGCATGTCATCACCGCCCCCAGCCCGGTATCTGATGAGACCATCCCAGATTCTGTTGGTCGGCCGGAGGTGTCCAGCCCCAGCCATCAAGACAGGGTGGCCAGTACAACCATCAGAGGGATCACCAACAACAACATCCCCCAGTGTATACCCAGGAGCAGCAGCAGTCACAGTCGTATGGTCCTCGTCCCTATCAGCAGGGACAGTCTTGGAGGCGTGATCAGCCTCATCAGCCGCAGCATCATCCACAGTCTTACCCCTCTCACCCACAGCACCAGCAGCAGCAGACTCACTACCAGCGAGGCTACCCGTCAGGTTCTCATGGGCCATCATATGAGAACCCCACCTTGGATGACATAGCCCACCTCCTCACAGATCAGCAGACTACATTCCTACAGGAGATGGATGAGTTCCGCCAGGAGATGCGGGACATCGTGAGAGGGAAGGCCGCCATCCCTGCCCAGATAGAGCCCAATCCGAACAACCTCAAGAGGAAATCTGAGCAGGTAGTTTGTACTGAGTATGCCACTCCTAGTGATACATTTGAAGATATGTCTGCATATTTGTTTGATACTGATTTTGTCATACTTAGGAGCGGTAGGATGCCAGCAGGCGGCGACTCGTCTGAGCGACACCCAGAGGATACTTCCAGAGCGCCCGACAAGGAGGAGAGCGGTATTGAGGCCGCTAGAGATGATGACGGTGGTACTGATGCCACCACGGATGCTGATCCCACCGACAGTACTGAGGCCGTCGTTTCACCACATGTTGCCGAGCCAGAGCGCGGTACTGAGGCCGCGAGTCTACCAGCCGAGGGTGGTGCTGATGCCACCAGTTTTTTTGAGAGTCCTGTAGTTTTTCCTTCTGCAACTGTATCTCAGAATATTTCTTGCAATAAAGGAAAGGGTTTGTTCTCTTCTGGTCCCACTATGGTGCTTGATGTATTGTGGATCCTGCCGTCGAGCAGCTCAGACCCGTTCCTATTCCTTCATCTGAGAAGGACCCTGTGATCCCCTTCCCTAGAGCTCTTCAGATGGGGAAGGGAAAGAAAATAGAAAATCCCAAAAAGAGGCAACAGGAAGAGTTCAGCCAGCAGATGATAGATCGTTTTCACATTCAGCTGACTCTTCAGGAGGCTTTACAGCACATCCCTCTACTCCAGCGTTCACTCAGAGACAGGACTACAGTTAGGAGGAAGAGGAGGAACCACCATTCAGAGATCCATGTGCTGACCAGAGCTACTTGTTTCGCGATCCAGAACCGTCTGTCGGCCAAGAGGCCAGATTTCGAAGCCCCGTATGTCAGATGCCACATCAGAGAGTAGAGGTTCGACCGTACTCTATTAGACAGCGGATCGTCGATCAACCTACTTCCGACAGCCCTTCTCGACCGCTTCGAGTTGGGCACTTTTCGACAGAGCAGGACAGTCCTTCAGTTTGCTGATCGATCTGTCAAGAGGCCGAAGGGGTTGCTGAGGGACGTTGTCGTCACGATTCAGGGCCTACAATTCCCCGTGGACTTCGTAGTGTTGGACATGGAGATCCCTGGATACCCCCATCATTCTCGGTCGCCTGTTCTTGGCCACAGCCAAGGCAGTGATCGACCATGATAGCGGGAAGGTATACTTTCGTGTTGAGGGCGAAAGTGTACAAATAGAGACGATCGAGGACATCAGAGCCAGAGACAGAGCATGCTCAGAGACTACTTCCGATACAGGGCAGATGACAGATGCAGGGCCAGACATCCACCAGGACTGCGACTTTGTGATCACAGATGATGAGGCAGTTTGGGCAGACCCAGATGCACAGGCCATCCTCTCACCTTCAGAGTCCGCTGATGCAGAGACGCCACCAGAGGAGAGCCTGGAGAGCGCCTTCCTGGTCCAGGATACCTTAGAGGCAGCAGAGCCGGTTCTCGACCGCGATACTGATTTGTTTTGTGATGATGGTGGTAATGAGGCCACCTTGGATGATACAGATCCCTCGGAGTCAGATTTTGACTGGGCAGATTTTGATGATTACATACCATATCTGACTTCCACTGAGCCTGCATCTAGGGAGGAGGTAGATGCTGAGTAGAGCAGAGACAGTCCATCAGGGCAGCCTTCTCCATATTCAGAGTGTGATAGAGAGTTTCAGTTCTCCCACGCGGATTTGGTAGCGTTCACGTAGAGTTTTCAGAGGCCAGATCCACCAGCACCTAGTTGTCCAGAGCTGAAGCCACTTCTTGCGTCGCTGAAGTATAGGTTCCTTGCGGGTAAGCATGAGATGTACCCAGTCATTATCTCCACCGATTTGACTAGAGAGCAGGAATCCCGTCTGATGGGGGTTCTTGAAAAGAACCGCAAGGCGATAGGATGGAGCGTAGCAGATCTCCAGGGGATAAGTTCGGCCCTGTGCTCCCACCATATCTATCTCGAGGATGAGGCGAAGCCATCACGTGAGTTCCGACGGCGGCTGAACCCGAATCTGAGAGAGGTTGTCATGAAGAAGATTTCGAAATGGTGGAGCGCTGATTTTATCTACCCCATCTCCGACTCCAAGTGGGTCAGACCTTTGCATGTGGTGCCCAAGAAGACGGGCATCACTACAGTAGTCAGCGAGTCTGGAGAGGAGATTGCTACACGGGTACCCACTTCTTGGCGAGTCTGCGTGGATTACAGATGACTCAACCAGGCCACCAAGAAGGATCATTTCCCCCTGCCCTTTATAGATCAGATCATTGAGAGACTGGCAGGGAAGAGCCATTATTGTTTTCTGGATGGGTGCTCCGGCTACAACCAGGTGGCCATCGCTCCCGAGGACCAGGACAAGACTACCTTTACTTGTCCCTTCGGCACATACGCCTTCCGACGCATGCCATTTGGGCTATGCAATGACCCTGCGACTTTTCAGAGATGCATGCTGTCAATCTTTTCGAACATGGTAGGGGGGTGCTTGGAGGTCTTCATGGATGATTTCTCGGTCTACGGTGATGGATTCGACTCTTGTCTTGACTACCTAGACCGAGTCCTTCAGCGATGTATAGAGGTTCACCTTGTGCTATCTTGAGAGAAGAGTCACTTCATGGTGACTCAAGGGACGGTGCTTGGCCATATCATCTCCAACAGGGGCATGGAGGTTGATCCGGCCAAGGTAGATGTCATTAGAAAACTCGCACTGCCATCCAATTTGCGGCAGTTACGGTCTTTCCTGGGGCACGACGGTTTCTACCGGTGATTCATTCATGATTTCAGTAGGATTGCCCGACCGTTGACTGACCTGCTGATGAAAGACACCGAGTTCCTTGTCGATGACAAGTGTCTTTCGTCCTTCGAGACTCTCAAGAGATGTGTTGTTGAGGCTCATGTTCTCCAGCCACCTGATAGGTCTCTCCCATTCGAGATCATGACGGATGCCTCCGATTTTGCTGTGGGGTCCGTGCTGGGACAGAGGAGGGATGGAGTTCCATTTGCCATTCACTACGCTAGCCGCACATTGGATTCCGTGCAGCGGAATTACACAGTCACTGAGAAGCAGATGCTAGCCGTAGTCTTCGCCCTAGATACGTTCAGATCATACATTATTGGATCTAGAGTGACCTTGTATACTGATCATACCGCCATCAGGTACCTCATGGCAAAAAAGGATGCCAAGGCCAGATTAACTAGATGGATCCTTCTACTCCTGGAGTTCGACATAGAGATCAAGGATAAGCCTGGAGTCAAGAATGTGGTGGCGGATCATCTCTCCCGATTAGAGCATCTTGAGGATTCTGAGTAGATTGACCCTATTTGTGAGACCTTCCCACATGAGGCGATCCTTGCTATCGCCTCTCTCCCGTGGTACGCCGATATTGTGAACTTTCTTATCGCTAAGAAAGTTCCACAAGATTGGCCCAGGCAGAGACTTGAGACCTTCCTCGCAAAGGCCAAGTCTTACCACTGGGAGGATCCCATCCTTTACCACAAAGGATGGGATAGCGTCTGGCGTAGGTGCATTCCTCAGGAGGAGCACCATAGCGTCCTCACTTAATGCCACAATCTTGAGGCAGGAGGACATCACTCTGGGAGGACAACATCACAAAAAGTACTCCAATCCGGCCTATGGTGGCCTACCCTCTTCAAGGACTCTGATGAGTTCGTGAAGAGGTGTACTGACTGTTAGAGGATGGGCACTTGTGGACAGCGTGATATGATGCTGATGCAACCCATTCACTTCTGTGAGGTTTTTGACGCATGGGGCATCGATTTCATGGGTCCATTCCCTAAGAGTTAGGGATTCGAGTACATTCTGTTGGCGGTTGATTATGTGAGTCGTTGGGTTGAGGCCATCCCCGCCCGAACCACAGATGCCAGGGTTGTTTGCAGATTTTTGAGGAGGCATATCATTACACGGTTCGGGGTACCTCGAGTGTTGATATCTGACGGGGGGTCTCATTTCATCAACGACCAGGTAAAGGCCCTTGCTAGCGAGTTCGGCATAGACCATCGAGTTGCCACTCCATACCATCCACAGACGAATGGTCTAGCCGAGGTGTCGAACAAGGAAATCAAACTATATTGCAGAAAGTCGTCCGCCCTGACCGAAAGGATTGGTCACAGCTTTTGGACTCGGTCTTGTGGGCATATCGGACGTCTTTCAAGACACCTTTGGGCACATCTTCCTTTCACCTCGTTTATGGCAAGCCGTGCCATTTACCAGTTGAGTTGAGACACAGGTCACTTTGGGCAGTTGCATATATACTTTTGGATCCAGATAGTGTAGGAGACCAGAGGAGGGCAGAGTTAGCAACCTTGGAGGAGCTTCGTGATACCGCCTTCTCAAACAGCCTACAGTACAAGGAGAGAGTGAAGGAGTGGCATGATTCTCATATCAGCCACAAGCATTTTAAGCCTGGACAGAGAGTATAGCTGTTTGATGCTAGGCTTCGTCTATTTCCAGGGAAGCTACAGAGCAAATGGAAGGGACCGTATCTAGTGAGAAAGGTACACGACAATGGAAGTATTGATATATCTGAGTTGTCTTCTGAGAGTACATTTCGAGTGAACGGCCAGCGGCTTAAGCCATTTCTAGATCATGAGCCGCGGGTCATTGATGTTGCCCCTATTCACTTTGCGTGAGATGTGGTCTTTTGACTCACATCTATTGCATCTCACGCCTGATTATCACTATTCTCCCGACTTGTATAGATCCAGTTGTCCATATCATTACATTCTTTAGTCCCACATCCCTTTTCTTCATCTTTTGATTATGCTATACTTAGGGTGTACATTACCCTAAGTATAGGGGGGATGTAGGACTCTCGAGTATTCTTTTGATTCATTTTACCCCTATTTTTGCTGCCTATACTTGGGGATATTTTACCCTAAGTATAGGGGGGTAGACCCTATACATCCTTCACTCGGTTTTCCTTAGTATACCCTATATTATTTGATCCTAAATATAGGGGGAAAAGCCGAGGTTCTCTTGATTTCTATTCTTTCATTCGTCTTTGTATATAGCCTTCCTTTTCACTTCCCTATACTAAGCACAAGTTATGTCTTCTTCATCGCTCTTGACTCTGAGGACATCGTTCGAGCTAAGTATAGGGGGGTGTGTATATATTTCATATATACTTTAGACATAACTCGTACTTTGTGTGAGTGTGTTAATAAATAAAAATGGCTAAAAACCCTAAAATCCATAAAAATTAAAAATTTTTCCCTGTAAATAATCATTCTTTTATTGCACATACATAGCTATTGTACAAATTATTTTTGTAAAAATGTTTACAAAAACTTTTATGTAAAGTTTGTGTAAATATGTGCATATCAAAATTAGGTATATAGTACAAAATATTTCCAAAATGTTTTGAAAATCAAAAGTTTGCAAAAACCATGTGTAAATTTGTGTAAATATTTTGCAAAACTTGCATTCATGCACACATCCATGATTTCAAAACATTTTTCCACTAGATAAGCTCTAACCTTCTCCCTTCCTTCGTCTTAGCTCTGCCTGTCTGTTTACTTCTCTTTCTTTTTCAAAAATTTTTGCATTTGTGTAAATATTGTGTAAATAGCATCCTTGTATATATGGATATAGTTTTTCCTGGATTATAGTTGTCATTTAAACTAGCCTAGAATTAAATTGGGAAATGGAGCTTGATTAAGATCTTAATCCGCCTAATTCTAAGAGGAACCTTATAGGGCTTAGGGTTAAGGCTTTTCAGGTCCATGGTGACTTAATTCTTTGAGTCCACTAGGCTATGATCACATGTCATCTCAATGAGCCTAAGTAGAGCACTTAACAACACACACATGACTCATATAGACAATGGCTTTACTTGGACCCGCACTTTGCACCGAGCTCTCTACGGATGAGGTGGTGAGGAGGCAGTCTTCCTTGACTTGGGGTAGCATATGAGGGTAGTACTTCTAGGCGGAACCTCTCTTCTTCTTTTAGTGAAGGAATTGCGTCTCAACTTGGTCTGGTTGCCATGAGGTCTAACGACAGGAGTTGTGGGTTGCAATAATGCTTCAAAAGAGGGATAGTCTACTGGCTCAAGAGGAAAAATTCCTTATGTATATATGTTGCACATGTATATGTTGTATAGATGCACTTGAAAAAAAAATTTGCAAAAAGAAAATAACTCCAAAAAAGTGGTGGGTCTGATAGAAAATGATAATCCCACCGGAGTATGTATATAGTGCAAATAAGCAAAGCTTGAGACTCATGGATTAACCTTATGTAGCTTGCAGTAGGGAGACTTAGCTACACTGGTTGAGCTCCCAAGGATACATGGCTACACTGGCCATGGTCCATTCTCTTCTTCCCCCTCTTCTTGAGCCGATTGAACTTGAACTTAGAAGGGAATACCCCGCTCCTCGAGGAAAGAGTGGCCATAATGAGGTCATAGAGTTACCTTGTTGGGGAGGGTTGTCAAGTTGCCACTTCTGAGGTGGAGAGCTTACCTCACTTACACAATACAAGGAAAGACTCATGGTCTTCAGGGTTTGTGTATGTAGACTTGTTCTGATCTGGATTATTGAGGAGTCTTGATTATAGATTAGTGGATCTTAGAGGCTGTTAAGTTTTAAACCTAAGTCTAAATAAGGTTCCGACACATTAATAATCCAAAGATCTGATCGAGCACCATATTTCAATTTAATGAAGGCAAGTTTAATAATCAACCTTGATCCATGCATTTTCTCCTCTTTTTCTTTTTCTTTTTCTTTTTCACTTCTTTTTCAAATAAGTGTTTGCTAAGGGACTAGCAAAGTTAAGTATAGGGGGGTGATGAATACCCATTCATCAGCTACAAAACCTTTACCAAACACATGTATATCTCTGTAAATAATAATAATTACCATTTAACATGCATTGTGTAAAATACAATAATTAGCATGTTTTTTTGCAAAAATAAAAGAATAAAGAAACAAAAGAAAAAGAGGGAAATATTTAGAATAAATATTAAGCGACCTAATCCCAAGGGAGGGCTCAGCATGGGCCTGACCGAATAAAAACCAAAGTAGAGGGAGATAAGGAAGCTCACCCTTGTACATATCTACCTATAAATAAATAAAAATATTTTCCTCTAAAAACAAAAATAAAAATGGGTTGTATTTATTTGTATATATTTGTAAATATAAAATTAAAATCAAAATAAGAAAATTAAAAAGAAAATAAAATCCCTTCACCCTTGTCCATATTCACCATGTACATAGAACCATTCCTTTATTTATTTTTCCTTTCTCAAACCCTAGGCTCCATTTGTTCCTCGATCATCCTAGATCCACGCCCGGGGTAGGTTATTAGGGTCCGTGCTCCGAGTGTCTCGCCCGATTCCCATCTAGACGGACCCTAATCGTATAAATCATTTGCTCCGCCGCACGATTCCAGCATCTTGGCTCCGCATTTCCCTACCTGGGACCTTCACCACCTTCTCCTGAGTGACAACAAGCGGCCGGTGGTGTCGTAGTGAGGAGAGAGTGCGCCGGCCACTGATCTGGCGACCTAGCACCGCCGTGCACTGCCCAGGAGTGGTTCTCGAGCCTCGAGCATCGACGACCCTCGAGGCAAGGACCTAGAGCTTCAGCAGCTCAACCACAGTCAATCTCAGCCATCTGGTAAGCCTAGTTTCCCTTAGTTTTCGGTAATTTCCATTTACCCCCAATTTCATCTTCCGCCGACGACCATCGATTCTGGCCATCCCATCTACCCATTTCACCAATCGACCCGACCATCACTTTTGCCTTACTTTCCCGCACGTTCTCCGCCCCTTCATCCAACCCAGTTCGCCACGGAACTGGGAGTCGAGATCCTTCGCCGTCGCATCACCGGAGCTCATCCGCCCGTCGCATCGTTCACCCACCTCGCCTCTAACCGGGTCGAGGCATTTTGCCCTCGACCCAGGAGTGTTTCTGTGCAGCTTTGCAGGTCAGAGGAGGACCATCTGAGGTCCTCCATGTTCAACACAGGAGCCTAAGCCCCGCCTTCGTCGCCCGGGCTCCTCGGAAGTCCTTGACGCCATCGGAGGGGTTCTTCAGATGCGGGAGGCTCCGGCGACTCTTTTCCAATCATCAGCAGCCCCCGATGAGGGCCACCGCATGCATATCGGGCCGGCGAAGTTTGCCAGCCACCTGTTCTTCTTGGACCCTCCAGAGCCGTCCATCCGTCCTTGCAGTGCCAGATCTGTGCAGGACCATTCGATCTAGGTGAAGAAGAGGACAACAGCATGCCACTGTCGATTCGACACGTGGCCTCTTCTCTGCCCTCCATCCAGCGAGGGTTAGCGCCGACATCACCAGCCGTCTGATCAACCACGTGGCGCCATCCCCGCCCATCTGCGAATAAAGGGTAATTTACCCTTAGGCCCTTAGCCTTTTTGTTTTTATTTAATAGTCCTGTAAATATTTTCGTAGTTTATTTTATTTTGGAAAAATTGCATAGAGGACCTGTTAGTTTACATTTATCGTATTTCTACCCTTGTGTGTTGTGGACACGTGCATCGACACGTGATTTTGTGGTGAAATTGCATGTATGGGCCTGCAGATTCTGTCTGTTCATGAATGAAATATCTTTTTAGTTATTTGCATATATACCCCTGTGGGTGTTTTAATTGGACATGTGCCGAATTTCGTGGGTTAATTGCAATTAGTTCCCTGGACTTAGCACCTGTTGCTAATAAACCCTCGGTACTATTTTATTTAAATATAGGTCCCTGAGTGCTCAGTACACGTGCTTCGCGCGTGCATACGTGGACTTTTTGCACCTGGACCCCATGGACTTTGGTTTTTGTTACTGTTAGGCCCCCAGAACATATTTTTATGACAAATAGGTCCCTGTGACCGTGGGCTCTTGTTTGTTGTAAATAAAATATCAAATATCATCCAAATTAAGTGAAAATTTGATACCTGGCTCCTGCCATTGTGTAGAATTTTCATTATTTTTTTGGAAATTTTTTGAGCCCTTTTATTATTTTTAAAAATTCAAAAACCTCTCTTTTTCTGTCTATCCAGATATAAAAATCACAAAAAATATTAAAACCTTCTCAAAAATTCTAAAAAAATTCATATTTTGTGTGTTTTGTTGTGCTTGATTTTCTGACCAATTTTGATCATTTTTGGATTTATAGAAAATATTAAACTTGAAAACATTGAAAAACTTATAAAAATTCTAATAAATCATAGAAAATTCAAAAAATCAAAATTCCTTTTTCTGAATTTCCCTTCTTGTTTTTATTTCCCAAGAAAATTACCTCCAGGCTCTGTTGAGATCATTGTATATTTTATTTTGGTCTTAGAAGCCTGGATGGACAGTATTCTTGCATTTCAGCCTTCTTTTATTTTTATAAAATTCCATAAAGATCAGAAAATTCTCAAAAATTCATTAAAAACATAAAAAATTAAAAAAACCATAAAAACATTTTAGTTGGAATATTTGGACCTTTTTAGAGTAATTAAATAATTGTTGAAAGTTGATTGTTTTCCTTGTTTTATTATTTTCTTTATAATTAAAAATTCCAAAAAATATAAAAATATTAAAAATCCACCAAAAATCATTTGTTTTTATTTTCTTTATTTTTCGACTACTTCGTAGGCTGCAAGGCCATCTCGTTCTCCTTGAGTTCGACCCTGAGTGCTATACTAGGTTAATATCATAGCGAGACCGCTATTTTGTGTTTTCATCATTTTTTATCCTTATTTGGTGGTCTAATAATTTTTCTTGATTGAGCTTTGAGTCCCGAGTGACTGAGGTCACAACGACCGCATTGATACACTTTACCATAGTTGCTCGAGCGGCTCATCACACATATCTGGGAGGAAACCTAATCACATGGAAAAGCAAGAAGCAAGCAGTTGCATCATGGTCAAGTGCTGAAAGTGAATATAGAGCTATGGCACAAGCAATAACTGAACTCATGTGGGTCAAGTCCGTACTAACTGATCTCCATGTCAGGTCCAAGGATATGATGGGACTAAGATGTGACAATCAAGCAGCAATATATATTGCAAACAATCCCATGTTTCATGAGCGAACAAAACATGTGGAAATCGATTGTCATTACACAAGAGATCTCATACAAAAAGGACTATTACGCACATAAGGCATTCTATCTACATAGTGTTGAACCAGAAAAATAGAGGGTCGTACGGTTTCACAAGGCGAAACCGCAGTCGATGCGGTGACCGCTCGAAATCCCGATTCAAACAACAATTAACCCACGACAAATAAATCAAGCAATGAAAGTAAATGTGCGGAGTTAAAATTTATTATAACTCTACAACAAGATGTGTATAGTGCAAGTATGTGTAGAGGTCGAACACAGGGAGCAGACAGGTAGAATGGGGCACAAGTGCTCAAAAATGTGTGAGTTGTGATCAAGTGTCTATCTATGCTATTTTTTTGTGGGTTTTTAATTTTATATTTTTTATTTAATTTTTAATTTTATATTTTTGTATTTTGATGTTTAATTTACTGATTTTTATATTTTCTTTTTATATTTTATATTTTTTATATTCTTTTTCAATATTGGAATATAAAGACAATGTAATAAAAGGTAGAAAGAGATATTTATAAAAATAGATAAAAATGTTCAAAAATAAGCAAATAAAGTCTTTTTGGTTTTTTTATATTTTTCTACTGTTTTTGTGATTTTTGGGTAATTTTTAGAATGTTTTTGGTATTTTTAATTAGCGAAATAAAGAAAACAGTGAAGAAAATACAAAGCTGAAACTAAAATGGAGAAATAAAATAGCAAACAGTAACAAAAATTCTCCAAATTAATTTTCACTTAAAGATAATGAAATAAGGAAAATTCAGGAGAAGAAAACACAATTTTTGGATTTTTTGTGAATTTTATAAATTTTTATGAAGGTTTTTAGAGTTTTGCAATTTTTAGGAGTTTGGTTTTATATTTTTTAGTGATTTTTGGCTGGGAGTTAAAACACACTAAAATACACAATATATTTTTTGGGGATTTTTTGGGGTGTTTTTATATTTTTTTAGTATTTTATGATGCAAACAGTGCTGAAAATGAGTATTTTTGAATTTTTATAAATAATAAAATGCAATAATTACGAAAAATAAAAATATGGTGATGAACTACTATGCAACAGAGACTTAATGTGATTTTTGGGGATTTTTTGGGGTTTTCTAGATGTATGCAACAAATACGAGAAGCAAAAAGAAACTACATACGGCCAGGGGTGTTTTTGTAATTAGCAGAAAAGTTAGGGCCTAAGTGTGAATATTCCAGAAAGTTACAACTAACACAAAAACTTCATGCACTAAATAGAAATAATACGAAATAGCGGGGGAACTCCTGCAAAAACACCAGAGGTCACGTGGTGTACACGCGACCTGGCGAGGACGAATCCGCAATAATCAAAAGTATTGAGGGCTTCAAGGTAAAATTCCAAGAGTTTATATACTGTAGCCTATTGTTTTAGTACTAACAGCGCATGAACAAAAACACAGGGGGCCCCCTGCAAAAATGCCAAGGCTCACGCGTGAAGCACGTGAGCTGGTGGGGACCTATTCGCCATTACGAAAAAGGTTGAGGGCCTACTCAAAATTATTACAAAACTTAGATGCCTGCAATTGAAAGTTTTAATCTAAATGCTAAATACAAAAACGGCTGGGGAATAATCGCAGTTTACCCAAGCCTTGGCGCGGATGGACGGTCGAACGTGCGCCACTAACACACGTGGCAGCGCCACAGGGGCCGATACCCCTTCATCTTGACGGCAAAGATTAGATCGGCGTTGTGGATCCGACGGCCGCAACCAAGCAAGATCTGACGGGCGTTGCTAGGACTGGGAAGGTGTTCTTGATCCGACGGCCAGAGGGGCGTCTGGACGAACCGAGGAGGAACTCGGTTGTGCCGAATTTCGTGGAGGTGCTGGGTCCGCTCCGGCCACCAAATCTTCGACCGAAGGTCTGGTTCTACGTCCTGACGCTTCCCCGCACCGCCCAGGTACAGCAGAACGGGCCGAAGACCACGGATGGCCCTCAGCGGGCGAGGAGGCTCCGGCGGCCTGGGGCGGTGGTTCGGCTAAAACAATGGGGCTTGTGGCTCCTCTCGGGTCCTGCGATTAGCACAAAAACACAGCAGCAAAAAATATATGCAAGACCTGGGTTTTATTGGGAGAAAGGAGAAGGTGCGGGGTGGTGAAGTTGGTGATCGCCGGAGCTCAAGAGCTCCGGCGAGTGTTCGATCTTGAAAAGTATGTGAAAAACTTGTTTAATCGACAAACCAAGAGCATATGCTAAAAACTGCAACTGACAGCTAGCTAACGAGTAAGAAAATGGACAGAAACACCTCGAGCAGTGGTGAGACTGCGAGATTGGAACCTCACGGCCACTTGGCCGGAGATGGGGGTGGAAGCTCCTCCCGGCCCTCGCCTTGCCTTGCGCGAAGGAGCTGGAGATCCCCCTGTCACAGGGATCGATCCAGAGCTCCAAAGCAAGTGCTCAACTTGGGTCAAAAAGGGTTCAAAGGTTGGAAGAAGTGTTTGGGTTGTTTTTGAAAGTTGGACGAGGGGCGATCTTCGAGGACGCGTCACGGGTTGCATGATGATCCGATGCCCAAGAAAAGATATCGGCGTGTAAGATCTAGGGCCTGGGATCAAAAGTCGTGAAGGAAGCGACTCGAAATAATGCAAGGCGTGGTCTCCATAAATCTGCGAAATCCAAGAAAAAATGCAGTCTGACATGTACAGACCTTGGTCAGAGAGCTGACCAAGGTCAACCAAGGGCTGAAGCTGGTTGGTCCACGTGGACCAACCAGAAAAACCTTGGAAAAAAATGTTTTATTAATTCGATTTAAAATAGAAAATGAATTAATTAAATCTTGGTTATAAAATAAAAAATGTTTAAAATTTTATAAATTATTTTATTATGATTTTTATTTATTTTTATGAGACATATTTTTACAAGTTTGCATTTATACCCTTATAGGTATCTATATCTATACATTGTATTCTTTTATTTTTATTGTATGTATTTAGTTTATTTATTTTTTATTATTAATTTATATAATTATAACATACTTTAATACACATAATTATATTTTTATTTTATTTTTCTGATATGTTTTGTATATTAAATAAAATATAATTATAAAATGTATATGTATGTAGGTGTTGTATCTAGGTATTTTATTATTCAAGTATTTTTATTTTGTATTTTCTTTGCATGTTTATTCTAATTTTAATGCACATAATTATTATAAGTAATATTTACAACATTATAAAAATATAAAATTATAAAAATAATAAATAAATAATAAATTGAATATTTTAATCAGTATAGTTATACAACGGGGGTCCAAAACTCAACTTTCAAACCGTAGCTCCGCCAAATGCGAAACCACCGCCATTAATTAGCTTATTTTCTTCTATATACAATTAAAGGTGAGTATGCTGCATTTGGAGTTTTCAGTTGTGAGATACGGGTCTGGGAAGTTGGGATTCTGGATTCTTATTCAGATCATAACTTTTTATCTGTGTAACATTTTTCTGTGAAATTAATTCTGTATTTTTCTTTATTTAATTATCTACAACTTTCATGTACAAAGTTTCTTTATTTGATGTATAAAAAGTGGAACCAAAAATAGGTCCCAAAATGAATAAAGAATGAATAAAAACTATAGGTATTTTATCTGTATTTCTGACCTTATCTCCCCCTACTTTATTCCTTGTCGACCTATTCATCAAGATGCCTAGGTCTCGGGGTTTCGGGTCATAAAATATTTACAATATTTTATTCTTTTTCTTTTCTTTTCTTTATTCTATAATTTTGGCTTTAAAAACCGCATTTTATACAATATTTACATACATATACATGAATGCTAAAATGTATGAATAAGGCCTATTTACACGCATTTACTAGGGTTTTTAAGGCCAAAATGATAGAATAAAGATGATGAAACGTGGATTCATCATCCCCCTATACTTGCCTTTGCCAGTCCCTAGCAAACACTTATGTAATAAGTGCAGAAAAAGAAAGAAAAAGAAGAAAGATGGACTAAATTTAATTATCAAACTTGTCCTCACAAAATCAAAGTTTGGAGCTCAAGTCGGACTTTTGGAATTTTAGTGCGGGCGGAACCTTAGTGAGAACCGTGTTTGAAATCCAACAGTCCTTGAGAATCCCAAAACTCTGTCCAAGTCTCCTCAATAGCCAGGTCAGAAATATCTCAATTCATACGCAAACCCTTACGACTATGAATCTGACTCGTACAGTGTAAGTGATGGTGGCTCTTCCCAACTAGAATGACAAAGAAACTGACTTCTCCAGTACGACAACCCAGTGATTCCCCAATCCAGCAACTCCATCCTCGAGGAGCGGGGTATTCCCTTCTAAGTTCAAGTGGCAACCAGCTCAAGAGGAGGGGGTGAAGAGAAGAATGGACGGTAGCCAGTGTAGCTACCTATCCTTGGATGCAAGACCAGTGTAGTCAAGTCATCCAGCTGCAGGCTCACATGATATGACTTTGGAACTCAAGCTTGCTTATTGACTTTACAACATATGTACATACTTTGCAGGCTTTTTATTTTTGTACATGCCTGAACTTTTTTTTTTTTGAAATACTATTCACAGCAGCATTTACATAAGGAGTTTTTCCTCTTGAGCCAGTAGACTATCCCTCTTTTGAAGCTTTATTGCAACCCACAGCCTCCTGTCTTTAGACTTCCTAATCACTGGACGGGTTGGGGTGCACTTCCCTCCCTAGAGGAGGACAAGTGTTTCCACTTGTGTGCGTCTCATACCGGCAAATCCAATCCCCTCACCACTCCAACTAAGTTGAGCCATGTGAAAGGTGCAGGTGTCCAAGTTAGGTCATTATCAACAAGAGTCGTGCATGTGCTCCGAAATACTCTACTTAGGCAGTCAAGAATTCATTGAACCAAGTCCCGTGATCCTCAAAGAATTAAGTCAACTAGACCTGAAGTACCTCAAACCCAGTTCCTATAAGGTTCCTGTTATTAGGTAGATTATAAGGTCCAATCAAGCTCCAATCTTCAGATTTTACTTAGACTTGTTCAACTATCAAACTCAATCCGAAAAATACGAATGTCATGCACATGCAATGCAGAAAATATTTTTGTAATGCAATTTTCAAGATTTTGAACTTTTTATGGATTTTTGAAAAGATGATGATGATGCATATGCATTTTTTTTGTATTTTTCAAAAATATTTTTCAGATGTTTTTGGATTTTAATTTTGCAAATGTTTTTGGGCTTTTTGAAAACAAAAAGATTTTGGCTGAAAAATAGGTTAAAATATGTACACGGGAGTGCTTTTCTTATATTTACAAGAAGTGGATTTTAAGAATTTACAAGGATAAGTGGTCAATTTTATACATAGATACATAGTGGATTTGGGTATGATGTGTTTATTCCTCAAACTTATTTGAAAACAATTTTACACACAATTTTTGAAAACTATAGTTCAAAATAGTTTTTACAAACATTTTTGCAAACATGTACACACATTTGAAAATTATTTTGCAAAGGTTTTCAAAACAGTATATATAGGTTTTTCAAATCATTTTTGCAACCATTTTTCAAATCATTTGCAAGTCATTTTTCAAACATTTTATTTCACACAACGAAAATAAATTTTTGCAAATCACACATTTTTACAAAGGTTGAAAACATGTAACAAAATATTTTCAAAATAGTTTTCAATAGATGTTCACAAAGATTTTCAAACTATTTTTCAAACATTTTGCAAAAAACATTTTCACCTGATTTATTAATCAGTAAATACAAAAAGACTTTGAGGAATAACCACATCTTTTTATTAAGGATTTTAATGAATGATTAGCCATATTATTAGGAAAATACGAAAGTACGAGTTATGGCTAAAGTATATACGTAGTATATACGACCCCCCTATACTTAGCTTGAGCTATGTCCTCATAGATCGGAGAGAAAAGAGAAGACATAACTCGTACTAAGTATAGGAAAATCTAAAGAATAAATAAATAAAGGAATGGATGAACAAACGAATGAGAAGTTGACCGTCCCCCCTATACTTAGGATCAAATAATCCTAAGTATAGCAGACTGTACACAACGTAGGGAGGGTCAAGGGTGGGAATGAACAGATCGTACTCCGATTGTCTCCCCCTATACTTAGGGTAAGATATCCCTAAGTATAGACAAGAAGAGGAGACAATGGAGAGGATCGAGAGGAATAGAAAAACTCGGGGTGCACACCCCCCTATACTTAGGACAAAGTACGTCCTAAGTATGGAAAACTGTCTACAAGGGCGGCACCTTTTCGGTAGATGAAGAAGATATAAGAGGAAAAGAAGAAAAGAAGAAAAGAAGAAAAGAGATGAAGATGGAAGAAGAGATCATGAGGATGTACACATCACTCCCCCTATACTTAGGGTAAAAGAAGCCCTAAGTATAGGCAACAACAGGAGTGATGACACTGAACGACAAAAGAGCACTCGGCTCGTCCACCCCCCTATACTTAGGACAAAGTACGTCCTAAGCAAGGCAAACACGAGAATGGGTGGACGAGCAATACGGGAGAAGGACGAAGATGAACATAAGAGGATGTACAACAGAGGTGGATGTACACATGATCAAGAAGGTTGAAAGCGAACCTTCTTGCGGGACCGCTGAGGAATAGATCTGGTATGGTGCAGGTCGACATCGGGGTCCACAGTGGATGGAATCCGATCAGGGTCGATAGGGTGTAAGTCCTCGGGGGCCCTAGGGTGTGAAGGCACAGACTGTGTAGTGGAAGAAGTACAGCTCGGTCCGGCCTTGGGAGTCTCGCTGATATCAAAGTGAAATGGGACGAACTCATCATCATCGGAAGTAGTGTACTCAGAGTCGTCCTGCGAGGAGTCGTCCAGGTCAAAATCAAAAGGCACGAACTCATCGGTGGAAGTAGTCGAACTCTGTTCGTCCTCTATAATCTCAACTGGATCATCTTTTTCATCAAAAGGCCCGAATCTCTGAAGAAAAGCAACCAAATCAAATTCGGCCTTAGTCTTATCAGTATCTTCATGGACAGGAGCGGACTCATCAGTGGAAGTAGTCAAAGCATGTCCGTCCTGTATAGTCTCTAAATCTGCCCTCCGCTCAATGGTGTCAATCGTGTAAATCCCGCGGATATCATCAACACATCGCCAATCACAGGAAGCGGAAACACCAAGGTCTATGCTTTCCGAGCTTTCCTCCTTGGAGAGGAATTCTCGGGTCTCATCATCGGTCATGAAGAAAGTCTCTCTGATATCCTCATATAGATCATAGTCCTCGGGGTCAGCCACGATAGGTGAAGTCACATCAGGTGCAGGTCTCTGGTTGGCAATAGGTGCGGTGATCAATGCTTCGCTCTCGTCAACAGGACGGAAGCGAATCTCTCCTGATCCGTAATCAATAACGACCCTCGCAGAGGCGAGGAATGGTCGTCCCAGGATGATTGGAGAGTGCTCCCCTGTGGAGGTCTCCATGGGCAAAACGACAAAGTCAACAGTATAGCTCATGCCCTGAATCGAGATGACGGCGTTTTCAAGGATACCCTTCGGCCTCTTTATTGATCCATCAGCAAACTGTACGATCATCCTGGTTTTCTTGAGAGGCCCTAAGTGAAGAGACTGTACCAGCGAGAAGGGTATAATGCTAATCGAAGCACCACCGTCTAGGAGAGTGCGATCACATGTGTGGTCAGAGATGGTGCAGCTAATGAAAGGTGTGGCAGTGTTCCTCTTCTTAGGAATGGGACGGTGTGTGATGGCGTGGGCAGTGGCCATGGTTAAGATATGACGCTCAGATCTGCTCCTCCGCTTTCTCTTCTTGGGAAGAGGAGCAGATAAATCGGTCATGGCCTGCTGAAGTGGGGCACGGATAATCTCATGTATGGTGGCCACCACTTCGGGTTCAGTCAGCATTTTTTTGAATTTTTGGACCTCCTCCATACAAGGGAGGAAGTCGGAATCATCATATACATGAGGCATGCCAAGAGCAGTCTGTACAGCGGCATCCTCGGGGTCAAAGGTGAGACTAGGTGCGAGAGATTGTGTGGTCAAAGGATCTAGCAAGTGGTACCCCTCCTCACAGTCTGACTCAATCATGTGGCTCCCAAAATCTTTTTGTGTTTTTAAATTTTTCTCATTTTTTTGTATTTTGGGCGATTGCAAGCTCTCATGGAAATCCTCGAATGAACCCATATCATCAAATGGTGGAATATCATGGTCGCTCTTATTGGTACTAGTGAGGGTGTCAATCCTCTGTCTCATATGATCCATCATCTGGGTCAAGTGCTCAAGGGTGGACTCCATGAAAGGTGACTCCAGCAGCTCAGACTCGGGTGGATGTGAAGGTGGAGGTGGATAATACACAGGTGGGGATGGGGGTGGGAAGAAGTCCGAAGTCTGATACTGTGGATGAGGCGGGTATGTACAAAAATCAGAAAGAATAGGAGGAGGATCCTCTTGATAAAAGGGAGGTGGATCTACTGGAGCGAGCGAGGGGTCCGCAAGGTCCGGATAAAATGCACTCCAGGGATCCATCTCGAAAACAAAAGGAAATGATCGAGAGAGCACGATGGTCAAATCAAAAGAGTGAAGAAGAAGGCGCAAATGCGCAGAGATGATCTAGGACGCACACAAAACAATCACAAGCAAAAATGAAAACAAGTCAAACCCTCATTTCACCTACTCAACTCGATGAAGACCACAAATGCAGTCTTTTTATCTTGTCTGTTTTAGAGTTAGGCGAGAAGTCAAAGAATTTGCGCAAACACTTAGGAGGCTGAATGGGATTTTGGGCTCTAACCTTAGTGTGTGCGCGAGCAAATAAAAGCGAAGACAATGAGGGGATTACTCGCCCCAATACAAGATGTTTCTTTTTGATCGGTTTTAGGGTCAAGTAAAATTAACAGTCCCAATTTTATTGGTTGTCACTTTTTTTGGATTTTTAGTAAAAATGCACGATCCTATCGGGGATTCAATTCCTTTAAGATCCTAGGTTGGCAAAATCAGAGGTAGAGAGGCGGAAAAGCAATGCAAGCGACCAAAACGATGATGGATGCTAAAGCGTAAATGCTCACCTTGCCTCCAGCACTCTACATGCAAGGATGCTCAGCAGAATTGAAACCTATCTATATGCAAATGCAAAGCCGATGAAATCGCCCTAAGTTCAAAAATTGCTATTAGCGGGAAGAACCACAAGTTGACCGTCAATCCTCAACCCTAATGTCCGGTCTAGGCTCACCCCTCCTCTGCTCAACAAATTGAGGGTAGGAGAAAGCGCTTTGCGGGGAGAGCTCGCGGCGTGACGGATTGAAGGTGATGATCAACTGTTTAAAATTTGACTAAGTCCAAACGAGACTATAGGTACATGCAATGTTGATTAAGGTGTTTGGACCTAATGCTACGCAAGCAATCCTAAAAGCTAAAGGCTCAATCACACAAAATAAATAAAATCGAAAAACAAAACAAAATAAAAAAAATGCGATGAAAAGCCGTAAAAACCGCGATGAGCCCCCAAGTGAACAATCACTTAGAAATTAGGCTCGAATGTCCAAGTTCGGGGGTACCTGTATTATTACAATAATAGGGGTCTCTCTCTCACTTAAAATTACAAAAATAAATGCGGGAAATAAATTCTACAACTAAAGGTGGAGCTCGGTCTTCAAAAATCTCTCCTTGTCTCCTCGGTGCTAAGCTGGAAGAAGCCGGCTTCACGTGGGTGCGTAGGCGCCTAGGGTGGAGCGCCTCCCTCGATTCGCGGTACCTCACACAAAGTCAACAAGAGAGGGGATTAGACAGCTCAACAGATATATCAAAAATAAAGAAAATAAAATAGCGAAAAATAAAAGCCGCGAAATAGACAATAAATCACAAACACAAACAAGACCCGAACTACGCGTTGTTGCTCCCCGGCAACGGCGCCATTTGTTGAACCAGAAAAATAGAGGGTCGTACGGTTTCACAAGGCGAAACCGCAGTCGATGCGGTGACCGCTCGAAATCCCGATTCAAACAACAATTAACCCACGACAAATAAATCAAGCAATGAAAGTAAATGTGCGGAGTTAAAATTTATTATAACTCTACAACAAGATGTGTATAGTGCAAGTATGTGTAGAGGTCGAACACAGGGAGCAGACAGGTAGAACGGGGCACAAGTGCTCAAAAATGTGTGAGTTGTGATCAAGTGTCTATCTATGCTATTTTTTTGTGGGTTTTTAATTTTATATTTTTTATTTAATTTTTAATTTTATATTTTTGTATTTTGATGTTTAATTTACTGATTTTTATATTTTCTTTTTATATTTTATATTTTTTATATTCTTTTTCAATATTGGAATATAAAGACAATGTAATAAAAGGTAGAAAGAGATATTTATAAAAATAGATAAAAATATTCAAAAATAAGCAAATAAAGTCTTTTTGGTTTTTTTATATTTTTCTACTGTTTTTGTGATTTTTGGGTAATTTTTAGAATGTTTTTGGTATTTTTAATTAGCGAAATAAAGAAAACAGTGAAGAAAATACAAAGCTGAAACTAAAATGGAGAAATAAAATAGCAAACAGTAACAAAAATTCTCCAAATTAATTTTCACTTAAAGATAATGAAATAAGGAAAATTCAGGAGAAGAAAACACAATTTTTGGATTTTTTGTGAATTTTATAAATTTTTATGAAGGTTTTTAGAGTTTTACAATTTTTAGGAGTTTGGTTTTATATTTTTTAGTGATTTTTGGCTGGGAGTTAAAACACACTAAAATACACAATATATATTTTCTTGGGATTTTTCTGGGGTGTTTTTATATTTTTTTAGTATTTTATGATGCAAACAGTGCTGAAAATGACTATTTTTGAATTTTTATAAATAATAAAATGCAATAATTACGAAAAATAAAAATATGGTGATGAACTACTATGCAACAGAGACTTAATGTGATTTTTGGGGATTTTTTGGGGTTTTCTAGATGTATGCAACAAATACGAGAAGCAAAAAGAAACTACATACGGCCAGGGGTGTTTTTGTAATTAGCAGAAAAGTTAGGGGCCTAAGTGTGAATATTCCAGAAAGTTACAACTAACACAAAAACTTCATGCACTAAATAGAAATAATACGAAATAGCGGGGGAACTCCTGCAAAACACCAGAGGTCCCGTGGTGTACACGCGACCTGGCGAGGACGAATCCGCAATAATCAAAAGTATTGAGGGCTTCAAGGCAAAATTCCAAGAGTTTATATACTGTAGCCTATTGTTTTAGTACTAACAGCGCATGAACAAAAACACAGGGGGCCCCCTGCAAAAATGCCAAGGCTCACGCGTGAAGCACGTGAGCTGGTGGGGACCTATTCGCCATTACGAAAAAGGTTGAGGGCCTACTCAAAATTATTACAAAACTTAGATGCCTGCAATTGAAAGTTTTAATCTAAATGCTAAATACAAAAACGGCTGGGGAATAATCGCAGTTTACCCAAGCCTTGGCACGGATGGACGGTCGAACGTGCGCCACTAACACACGTGGCAACGCCACAGGGGCCGATACCCCTTCATCTTGACGGCAAAGATTAGATCGGCGTTGTGGATCCGACGGCCGCAACCAAGCAAGATCTGACGGGCGTTGCTAGGACTGGGAAGGTGTTCTTGATCCGACGGCCAGAGGGGCGTCTGGACGAACCGAGGAGGAACTCGGCTGTGCCGAGTTTCGTGGAGGTGCTGGGTCCGCTCCGGCCACCAAATCTTCGACCGAAGGTCTGGTTCTACGTCCTGACGCTTCCCCGCACCGCCCAGGTACAGCAGAACGGGCCGAAGACCACGGATGGCCCTCAGCGGGCGAGGAGGCTCCGGCAGCCTGGGGCGGTGGTTCGGCTAAAACAATGGGGCTCGTGGCTCCTCTCGGGTCCTGCGATTAGCACAAAAACACAGCAGCAAAAAATATATGCAAGACCTGGGTTTTATTGGGAGAAAGGAGAAGGTGCGGGGTGGTGAAGTTGGTGATCGCCGGAGCTCAAGAGCTCCGGCGAGTGTTCGATCTTGAAAAGTATGTGAAAAACTTGTTTAATCGACAAACCAAGAGCATATGCTAAAAACTGCAACTGACAGCTAGCTAACGAGTAAGAAAATGGACAGAAACACCTCGAGCAGTGGTGAGACTGCGAGATTGGAACCTCACGGCCACTTGGCCGGAGATGGGGGTGGAAGCTCCTCCCGGCCCTCGCCTTGCCTTGCGCGAAGGAGCTGGAGATCCCCCTGTCACAGGGATCGATCCAGAGCTCCAAAGAAAGTGCTCAACTTGGGTCAAAAAGGGTTCAAAGGTTGGAAGAAGTGTTTGGGTTGTTTTTGAAAGTTGGACGAGGGGCGATCTTCGAGGACGCGTCACGGGTTGCATGATGATCCGATGCCCAAGAAAAGATATCGGCGTGTAAGATCTAGGGCCTGGGATCAAAAGTCGTGAAGGAAGCGACTCGAAATAATGCAAGGCGTGGTCTCCATAAATCTGCGAAATCCAAGAAAAAATGCAGTCTGACATGTACAGACCTTGGTCAGAGAGCTGACCAAGGTCAACCAAGGGCTGAAGCTGGTTGGTCCACGTGGACCAACCAGAAAAACCTTGGAAAAAAATGTTTTATTAATTCGATTTAAAATAGAAAATGAATTAATTAAATCTTGGTTATAAAATAAAAAATGTTTAAAATTTTATAAATTATTTTATTATGATTTTTATTTATTTTTATGAGACATATTTTTACAAGTTTGCATTTATACCCTTATAGGTATCTATATCTATACATTGTATTCTTTTATTTTTATTGTATGTATTTAGTTTATTTATTTTTTATTATTAATTTATATAATTATAACATACTTTAATACACATAATTATATTTTTATTTTATTTTTCTGATATGTTTTGTATATTAAATAAAATATAATTATAAAATGTATAAGTATGTATGTAGGTGTTGTATCTAGGTATTTTATTATTCAAGTATTTTTATTTTGTATTTTCTTTGCATGTTTATTCTAATTTTAATGCACATAATTATTATAAGTAATATTTACAACATTATAAAAATATAAAATTATAAAAATAATAAATAAATAATAAATTGAATATTTTAATCAGTATAGTTATACAACGGGGGTCCAAAACTCAACTTTCAAACCGTAGCTCCGCCAAATGCGAAACCACCGCCATTAATTAGCTTATTTTCTTCTATATACAATTAAAGGTGAGTATGCTGCATTTGGAGTTTTCAGTTGTGAGATACGGGTCTGGGAAGTTGGGATTCCGGATTCTTATTCAGATCATAACGTTTTATCTGTGTAACATTTTTCTGTGAAATCAATTCTGTATTTTTCTTTATTTAATTATCTGCAACTTTCATGTACAAAGTTTCTTTATTTGATGTATAAAAAGTGGAACCAAAAATAGGTCCCAAAATGAATAAAGAATGAATAAAAACTATAGGTATTTTATCTGTATTTCTGACCTTATCTCCCCCTACTTTATTCCTTGTCGACCTATTCATCAAGATGCCTAGGTCTCGGGGTTTCGGGTCATAAAATATTTACAATATTTTATTCTTTTTCTTTTGTTTTCTTTATTCTATAATTTTGGCTTTAAAAACCGCATTTTATACAATATTTACATACATATACATGAATGCTAAAATGCATGAATAAGGCCTATTTACACGCATTTACTAGGGTTTTTAAGGCCAAAATGATAGAATAAAGATGATGAAACGTGGATTCATCACATAGTAAGTTGCAAATATATTTACAAAGCCGCTAGCACGGGTCCAGTTCGAGAAATGTTGTAACAAGCTGAGCATGTACGATTTATATTATGCTCCAGCTTGAAGGGGAGTATTGAGAATAATGTTATGTGAAAGGGTATTTTGGGTATTTGTCCTAGTCGATGTCCTCTTTCTGTAAACCCTAACCCTAATCCTCTTGTTATATAAGGAGGATTAGGGAGGCTTATGATATACATAGTATTCTAATCCCAGTATTAACAGTTGCCTTCCTTGAAGCAGCTTATCATGAAATAAGCTCAGGTACGTGTTTATTATGTTTTGCATATGATCAATAGTCGGATTGGAAGAGAATCGTTTGTGAAGATAGTGTTTTACGCTTTATATGGAATATAGGCGTAAAAGAAAATAAACTACATGCAAAAGAAAGGACTTCATTTTGACTCCTTGTTGAATTGAATTAAAGGAAGCCAAGGAAAAAACATGCAATGCACCTTAAGAATTTTGTCATGGATCGTAGATTTCCCAAGTAGTTGAGTTCATATCTAGTTTTGTTTTAAAATTGGTGTGTCCAAATCTTGCATTGCATAGTTTAAGGGTCGAATATGAATAGTAGCATACTATGTTTCTCATCATATCAAAAAAATAATTCTTCCCTTTTATATTCCTCCTCCTACTCCAAAATTAACAAAAAAAGATTTTTACATCCATAATCCTGAGTAATTTCGTAATTACAATTATAACCCCACGTAATCACGAATAACACCCAGGACCCTCAATAGTCTTAACTCTTACACCCATAACCCCCGTGTTAACTTCCATCCAAATTCCCGTTAACTATGACATGTCCCGTTAAATATTTTACATTTTTTACCCTTTAAGTTCTATTATTTACAAATGAGTCCACTCCCCCTCCCCCCTCCTCCTCCCTATCGACCCACCACCACCTCCTCCTCCTCCTCCCCTTCCTTCTCCATCATCCACCTCCTCCCTCACCAACCTCATCCTCCTCCTCGTAGACCACCTCCTCTTCCCACCATGGCCGCCATCGCAACGCTCCCCTGCAATCCAACCCCCCCTCCCCCGCCCGTCCAGCCGGACATCCTACATCGTCCTTTGCTTCCTCTCCCCACCAATTACCTCCTCTCCTCATGTCGCCCAACGCCTTGAGCCCCTCTGGTCTCCTTCCGACTGCCCCCGATGTCAATCCCCGAGCCCCCCAGTTGCATCCATGTTGCCCCCCACGCCCGATCCAGTACCATCTCCACCGAAACCCATCCCCACCATCTCTGTCCCTCCTGCATATCCACACCCACCATGTCCGTCCCTCCTGCAAAGCCATCCCCACCCCGATGACCACCCTACCACCCCTCCAACAAGCCCCGAGCGTGCCCCCACTTTTGCCTCCCTGCTGCCTCCACGCCCGATCCAATCCCACCGCCGTCGAAACCCATTACCGCCACTCCTGCAACCCCCCTCCCACCATGCCGCACAAAAAATCCCGCACCCCCACCAGGCCCCATCACCCCTCTAGCAATCCCTCTATCGACCCAAGTCTCGTCGAATCCCCCACAGCCTCCCCCATCCCCCCTCAAGACAATTTCCTTTTTTTTATTTTGATTAATGTTAGCCATCAGATCGGGCATTGGTTAGATTAACTCAGTCACCTGATAGAGTTACTGAACTAAACTAACGAAGGGTTATGGGTGTAAAGCGGCACACTTATTCAGGGTCCTGAGCGTAATTCACGATTACGCAGGGCTATGAATGTAATTACGAAATTACTCAGGGTTATGGGTGTAAAAATCCCTTAAAAATTGGAGAAGAGAAGATACAAATAAAGCTCTTTGCTTGGAGCCAAAGGTAAGGTGTTCACGGGTCCCGTTCGTTCATTGACCATCACCTCTCTACTATTACCGGGTAACGGGTCAACCCGGTTCATTCCAACAAGTACCCATATCTAATGATACCTAGTTCATGTGAATGAGTAATGGATACCTGTGAAATATCTCCTCCAAGAAAATGTTCCCATAAATTGTCCCCATCATACATCTATATACATTTATAGCAATAATATGTCATTAAGTTGAGCATGTCATTTATATAATTAATCATCATATTCTTGTATTACTCGATAAATTTAACAAATGACGAAGATGTGATGGAGAAACATGTGGAAGTCAAAAATAAAAATGTGCATGAGTTAGATTATGTAAGTCCTTATGTAAGAGGAGATTAACTATACATTAGATATCCGATCAACTACAAGTGATTAATTGAAATACTATTACTGATTTTTAAGGTAACATTATTCTATCCGTGAATATGTATGATCAAGTGTCTGATTTGTTAGTGTATCCATTTATTAATAATTTATTGAAAGAATGTTCAAACATAAATATTTTAATGATTTCTACGATAAAATTATTTATATTTACGGATGTGTATGCTTGATTTATCACTATTTCCATTTATACATAATTTACTGCAAGAGTATTCAACGATGAAATTATTTATGCCTGCGGATGCACGGGCTCGAGTTTACAACTTATTGATATATTGTTTATTCATATTTTATTGTGAGAGAGTTCAATTGAAATATTATCAATGACTTCTATAGTAAAATTATTTGTTCCACTGATGTGTAGAATCGATTATCCAATTCACTATCATATCCATTTATTCATATTTTGATATTTACATCTAGGGATTTTTACACCCATAACCCTGAGTAATTTCATAATTACAATCATAATCCTACATAATCGTGAATTACATGAGAAACCCCATGTAATCACTCCGTCTCACACACCCTCTGTTAGTTTTCTCGGTAACCGAACCATATCATTGGGTTAATTTAATCCATGATCAATCCAATTGCTATTAAATAAATAAATAAATAAATAAATAAATAACTAATGCCATCCCATCGCTAGAAGGCAGAGGCGGAGGGGGCTGCTGGAAGAGGTGGTCGGCACAGGGGGTGGGGGCGTTGGGAGGCAAAGGCCTTGGGGGAGGGGCTGCTGGAGGAGGTGGCCGACACGGGGGTGGGGGCGCTTGGAGGCGGAGGCCTAGGGGGAGATGTTGGAGGAGGTGGCCAGCGCAGGGTGGGGGCGCTGGGAGGAGGAGGAGAATGCTCGTAACGTAACTGTGAGTGAAGATGGCAGTCTCTACCGCCCACCAATTCCCAGTTCCAACTTCTGTCGGCCAATACCGCCGCAACCCCCTCCTTCCCTTTGAACAACTCTCCCAACGTACACCTCTTGTTCCCTTTCTTCCCCTTGCCGGCTACATTGGCGAGATCCTCCACGCACTCCACGTCACACTCTACCACGTTCACATGCAGTGGTGGCTCCATCCTGCGTTCGTGGTGTACTCCACGACGATTGAGAGGCGGCGATGCTCCCCATTGGAAAGACCATGGTGCATGACCCCATCGTCGACACAGGTGTGGAGACCGAGTCGAGGCCGAGTTCGGCAAGGAGCGAGTTGACCTGGGAGTGGAGGAGGTGGGAAGGTAGATTAGGGATGCAGAGGCTGGCGATGAAGAGGAGGGTCTCTTGCACGGTGAGGAGCGGAAAGAGGGAATCAGGCTGGGGGACGAAGGCGGTGAGCTTAAGGAGGGTAGAGGGATGGAGGAGGGGAGCGTCTCGAGGAGATGGAAGGAGAGGAGGAGGGTATGAGGAGGTGGTCGACGGGGGTGGGGGATGCATGGGGCTTGTACGGGGGGGAGCTTCCAGTGAAGGAGGAGGAGCTCGATGGGGGGAAGAAGTGGAGGAGGAGGAGGGTGGCCACTAGTCGATGTAGGGGAGGAGGAGAAGCTTGGCGGCGGGGGGGGGGGGGGGGGGGGGGTGATGGGGAGGGGATGCAAGGGGCTTCTACGGGGGGAGCTTCCAGGGGAGGAGGAGGAGCTCGGTGGGGGGGAATAAGGAGAGGTGGAGGGTGGTGGCCGCTGGTCGATGCAGAGGAGGAGGAGAAGCTCTGTAGACTGGAGGGGATGGCGGCGGGGTGGTCGATGCATGGGGGATAGCGACGGGCTGGAGGAGGAAGGGGAGGAGGTCGGCATGGGGGGGGGGGGGAGGGGTTTCCTTCATAAATTATAAGAACATAAAGGGTAAAAATGTAAAATATTTGACGGATACCGTCGCAGTTAACGGGAAATAAGATGGAAATTAACACATGGTTATTGTTGTAAGAGTTAAGCACTATTGAGGGTCTTGGGTGTAATTCACGATCATGCAGGGTTATGATTGTAATTATGAAATTACTTAGGGTTATGGGTGTAAAAGTCCCTTGCATCTATATCTATTTCAAAATGAATGTGAATATAGATACATATACTTTCATTTGCACTTAATTTTAACATACTCAATTTATATTTCTTCAAATAATCATATCAAATCAGATTAATTTCATACTCGTATCATTTTTAGTATACGTTACTACATTTTTCATTTTATTGATATATAACTACATTCTTATTATAAAATAGATACCGATAATACAAAAATTTATTTATAACATATTTAACCTTTTGTATTCTTTTGAATCAATGGGTGAAGGGGAAACTTTTAATCAGGTATCCAACGGGTTTCCGCTATTCCACACAAGTTTTTTGGATGGGGCACGAATGAAGACATAACAGGTACTCGAATCGACGCTTTCAAATGTGTACTCGTGAGTTTAGGGTTAAAATGTACAAATTAACCTACCTAGGTACTCGCTTACCCGGATATCTTGAACTCCCTTAGCCAAAGGAGTAAATTGGAACCCCCTGAATTATGACCATTAGAGTCAGTCAATCGATGTAGGACTGACTTTGACTACGAAATCCCAAGTTTAAATCCCATGAACTGGTTCGTGAGTTCAGTTAGTAGTCTATCAATTTTGTAACAAGAGTACTTGGATTATTTTTTAAAAAACACCATATTTATCATGTCTTTTGGTTCTATCCATTTGTTACCTGACTCGAATCTGTCCCATTTAAGGAACCAAAATCCACCCCTTTAATTTTTTGATGAGTTTGGGTTTTTAATGTACTACCATAGCAGACACTAGTTTAGATTTGGGATTACCTTATGGGTATTCGACCATATCCCTCCCTAACCTGAATATAAATATAAATATAGATGTGTGTGGTGTATATTAGTCAAACTACTCAAACCCAATTGATATCTGATAGATGTCAATCTACGTATGTAAAATCCATCCACATTTTCCCCACCTACATTGATTCAGATTAAATTACATATTTGTATCTTCGATAAACAAAAATTACAACCCAAAATATTTAAACACTCAATATATATAGGATATCTTTCAAATGAGACTTGGTCCTTCCATCCATATGGAAGGCCAACCATCCCATTCGTTGGATCCTATGCATATTTCCATCAACGGCTATTAAGAAAACTACCTTCCATAAGCAAACCGCTTATCTTATGAGTGTCGAGTCATCCAAAAATGGAATTTGTTTTTCAATGGCAACTGTTTCCGAAATTTATGCTCCATAAAACCCCGTAATTCTACCACTGCGCTTCAATTTCCCAGACCTTGTTTTCGAGTTCCTATTTCCAGAATTATTCTAAAGAAATGACTGAAACAGACGACATGTTTGAAGATCGGATTTTTCAGAATCATTATGAAGAAATCGATGAATCAGAGGTATTTTATATATTAATAAGATATCTTTATGTATTTTGAGTTTCAAAGTTCTTATTTTCGTGGTTTGCTTTCAGATTGATATGTGTCAAATGTCCAGAGAACAAGAGGAATTCGAAGCTATGATCGATGCAGGTTATTATATTTATTTTCTTTTTTTCTCAGCAACTAAGATTCCATCTTATTCAATTAACCATAAAAGTATATTACTGATTAACTAATTCATCGGAAATACATTTATGACAAAAATCTACTAAAGTTGATATTATTACAATAGTTTCATATAAACTTTTTACACAGACAATAAAATACAAACTCCGATTTTACTGTATTTGATTCTCTAATTCATATATATACTTTATGCAATACAAAGAGGTGTCCCTATATACCTTTCTTGATACTAATATACTAAATATGCTTTTAAAAATACATTACATGAATTCGGAATGATTAACCAATTCATCTGAAATACTATTTTGAAAAAAGATATACTAAAGTTTATTATATTGTACATTATTTGTCCATAAACTTCCAACATAGGCAACAAAATACAAAGTCTGATGTTACTGTATTGAGTTTCCAATACAAATATATAGTGGTTGCAATACCAAAAAATGTGCCTATATACTTTTCTTGATATCAATATGCTAAATAGTCTTTAAAAGCACATTACTGAAATTTATCTGATTATCTATTTGATTTTAAATACAATAATCCAATCAAAAATACAAAAAATCTTTATAATATACAAAACTTTGCTGTAGACGTTTCAATATAGACAACAAAATACAAATGGATTGTGAAACTGAAATACAAAATGTATAGTAAGATAGACTGAAAGTGTTTTTCCACTAAAGTATTTTATTTTTTATTTTTGTTTATTCAAATTTCATATTTTCAAGATAGCTTCTCAAAATCATTTTCAGAAGAACAGTGTGATATTTCAGATGTTCCCGAAGTAGGTATGACATTTGGTTCAATAGAAGAAG
Organism: Ottelia alismoides; assembly: GCA_037367405.1. Lineage (NCBI taxonomy): Eukaryota > Viridiplantae > Streptophyta > Magnoliopsida > Alismatales > Hydrocharitaceae > Ottelia > Ottelia alismoides. Next base: position 70,816 of record JAZKJV010007884.1, on the reverse strand, counting down.
CATATATTTTTTTTATGAAATGTATGCAACTAGGACTGGGTTCAATGTTAGAAAGGCTGGTACTCAACATGGGTAGAACATTCGTCGAAGAAAAAGATTGTTATTTTAAAAGATTTTTATGTTGGAAAGAAGGTCACACAAGAGCTAATGGTAAAAGAAAATCAAAGTTTCCAGATTACAACGATGATAGTGAAGGGGATATATTTGATTTGGAAGAGAGAAGAGTTGGACGGGTTCGAACTGGTTGCCATGCATTGATGGAAATCAGTCTACGTCAAATAGAGTTGGATTGGATTGTGGTAAGGTTCATAGATTCACACAATCATGAATTAGTATCACCAAACAAACAGAGGTATCTCAGGGCAAACAGAAGGTTCACGAAAGCGACCAAATTGCTTGTTAAGTCTATGTCAGATGTTAATATATCTACCTCGAAACAATCCACCTTTATTGACAATGGTTGTTTAACCAATAGTCCAGCAGGTGGAATAATCATGGATATTTATAATCTTTATAGAAATCAAAAGAAAAGCAAGCATGATTTAGATGCTCAAATGCTATTAGATCATTTTGCGGAATGTCAAAAGATGACACCGGATTTTTTCTTCTCTTTTAAGGTGGATGAGGAAAATTGCATGACTCACATTTTATGGATTGATTCTGTTTCAAGGCATGATTACTCCCTTTTTGAAGATACAATATCATTTGATACTACATACAGAACAAATGAGTATAACTTAATTTTTGGATCATTCTGTGGTATTAATCACCACAACAAAACCATTTTTTTGGAAGTGCTTTCTTTAACAGGGAGACCACTGATTCCTTTGTGTGGTTGTTTGATAGTTTTGTCCATGCCATGGGCAAGCATCCAATTTCCATTATTAAAGACGAAGATCCGGCTATTTGCACTGCAATTGCTATATCTCTTCCAAGTACAATCCACAAATTTTGTACATGGCATATTATGACCAAATTGAAGTCGAAGTTGGGATGCATCAAAGATATTTATAAAGCTCTAAAGTCTATTAGCAAACTTGTATGAGATGGAAAAAGTGTACAATATTTTGAAAGTACATGGATTTCAATACTTGAGCAATTTGGTCTCCAAGAAAACAAATGGCTTTCTGAAAAGTTCTCAATAAGGCATAAGTGGATAGATATATACTCTACGGAGACATTCTTTGCTGGAATGAGGAGCACACAACTAAGTGAAAGCATGAATTCTTTCCTCCAAAGCCATGTTACTAAACAGAATTCATTATTGGAGTTTATAGCACGGTTCCACGTAGCACTTCAAAGGATCAGAGAGAAGGAGAATGACATGGATAATGATACAGTCAATTGGAGACCAATGCTGAGGACCACTTGGGCATTGGAGAAGCAAATGTCGATGTTATATACCAAAAGGATTTTCTACATATTTCAAAAAGAATTAAATGATAGCTTGATATTGAAGGCAATCATCTCTGGCTCACGTGATGAGATAACTGAATATTCAGTCTCCCAGGTTGGTGATTCTGAGAACATTTTTGAAGTATTACTTTCAAACAACACTTCAAAGTTACCATGCATTTGCAAGAAGATGGAATTTCAAGGCATTCCATGCAAGCATATTTTAGCTATTTTGAAGACACGAAATTGTCAGAATTTACCAGATGAATTTATTCTGAAATGGTGGAGTAGAAATATAAAGATTTCTGGTAATTATCCTGTTTATGGAAGAAGTGACCAGCAGGACAGAGCAACTACTTTGAATAGAATTTGCTCTAAGTTTTATTGGTAGATCAGTGGACTGTGATGCTATATTTTCTTTTGCAAAAAAGGAGTTAGAAAGGATTGATAAAGAAATTATTAAATTGCAAGCTTCATATCAAGATCAACCATCTGATAATAGAACTGTTCCTGAATCCAGATTAAATGTTGGGAATGATGTTGTTAGAGATCCAAAAAAAGCAAGAACAAAGGGTAGTGGTCGAGGTGGTAGACCTAAAGGTGTCTCTAATAGAATTATCAACGTCAATGAATCAAAACGGAATAAGGGTAGGCAATGCAAATCTTGCAAGAAGTTCAACGTAGGTCATGATTAAAGGAACTGTCCCAACAATAAACACAATTCTTGCTCAGATAGGTATTTATCTTTTACGTTATGCAATATGTTATCTCAATTGTAGATGCTAATGATATTTTGTTATGTTTGCAACGAAGATACCTCAAATATGCCTAATTCAGTTTCTTGTTAGGAGTTTTACAAGTTATTGAACTCTTCATTATTCAAGTAATTGAATATAATCACTTCTTTGTACATTATTGTACATTATTCTTTTGATTGTTTATACTTTGTTGTTGTTTTTTCACACAGGTTATACTGTCAAGATATCTATGCTACTGACGAGTTTTATCTATGCTGCTGATGAGTGTTATCTTTCAAAGAAAACATTCATTTGAAGAATTTGAAGTATTTTTGAAGTTTATCTATGCTGCTGATGTTTGCACATTATAACAAACTCAATATTCAAAGATTGGTGGTCTATTGGAGTTCATGTTATTTGAAAAATATTGTTCTATTTTGTATACAAACAATCATATTTCTATTGGAGTTATGTTTGTCCCTACAATGCATTTGAAGTGATATTCAGATGATTGCTATTAATATTATCTGATGTCTGCTGATGTTTGTCCATACGATATTCAGATGTCTATTAGAGTTATTTTTTTAAATTCAATGTTATTCTGTTCTATTTATGTGATATTCAGATGATTGTTGTGAATGCGTTCAAAGAAAACACTCATTTGAAGTTTTTGAAGTGTATTTTGAAGATCATATAATGGAGTTTAGTTGTATTCCTCATTTCATGTTATTTAAAAAATATTGTTCATTTTGTCAGAAAAACAATCACATTTCTAAGTTAATACCCATCATGTTCATCTATTTGTTATACATAAACAACAATTCATTTGATAAATATAAACAAAAAAAAACATCCTGTAGATTCTGTGGAAGGAGCCAAGGATTGCTAGTACTTTGACCTTTATTTATCAGCTGAAAATGTTTATTAGTTTCTCAATCTTAATATCACATATCAATTAAAAACATATAATACGCTAACATTGACATTAAAACAATCACCATTTCAATCATATTGAAATTATTAATTTTGTAGGAGGAGCGAAGGATTGCCAGAACTTTAAACTGTATTTATCAGTTCAAAGAAAGTTTTCTTATCTGCAACTTTATAAAACTACCATTTGATAAACGCAAACAACAATTCAGACATCTATTTGAAAATCATTTAGTAGTATAACATTGCGATAAACACAAACATAATATCATATATCATTCATAAAACAAACATGCTATCAATCATATTCAAACAACTCAAAAATTTCATAACATCTAATGCAGGTTTAGTTGTTTCTAACAAAACATGTTTTATCATTACACATTAAGGTGTGCTAGCATTCTCAACACGACTAGTACATAGGATCGTGTTGGCTATTTCAGCTCTAATCTTGTGCACATCTTCATATTCGAAATCTAGAGGACTTTCTTCGCAAAGTAGTTCCATCATTTTCATCACGTATACTCCACAATCGAGACTTTGAGCAGGTTGTTGTGGACAATCTTTGACAAATAGAGTTTCCTAGTGTATTAAGAAGTCATCCACTATATTGGCGCTAAAATATTCTGATATCCATCCAACCTGCATATTTTAAAAGTGTAATGATTATAAAATGTTAATTTTATGCAACATAGAAATTCAAATATACCAAGCACATTGTTTCCTTACCCATTTGAAGATGTCCTTATGTTGCTTGTTTCCATTCATGGAATTGAATGAGAAATGCCTTTTGGCTGTAAAATCTGTCACTAGAAGATGCCAATGATTTCTGGTGTGCATTACAGTTATATCTTCAAGATTCCCATCATTCTTTCTTCTTTGATGTCATATAATCTCTCCAAATTTTCAAAGTCGTCATCTGTACCAGCTTTTACATTGTTCAGGAAGTATTGCTGAAAAGATATAGATAAAATCAATAATCACTTTGTACATTTAATTAAACTTTATTTAATATATTATAATTCTCACCATTTTGTACAATGGAATGAACAAATATGGAACTGGTTCGTTTTCTTTGTAATGCCTATGACTCAATATATCCATGAACATGATAATAATATGCAAACAATTATAATTCATTAGAAAATAAAAATGATGAAGTTTTCTCAATAGTGGATTTCATTGATACATACCGAATCCTCTACCATTCTTTCGTACAAGAAGTTATGTATTTCAAGTCCCTTGCAGTAGTTGCTTAATGGTGAAAAATATGTTGCGTTGAATCTAAAAATGAATAAATATATTATAGTTTTTCATAATAAGCTAGAAAACGTTTCAATTTTTAAGTAAGAAATATAAATATTTGTCTGCTGGATCTCTCAAAAAACTCTGAGTTCTTGATCGAACCTCCTCATAGCTGTCGTCGTATCCAATAAAATCCGTGGACGGATCGCAGAGATACTAAATATAGATTTTGTTACTATTAGAATATAGAAGTTTTTTTCAGCATGAAGATTAGATCTAACCTCTGTTTCGCTATCAACCATATGGCTTGAAATGCTGCTCTTCTTTGTATCCCTTTTTTCTTCCTAGTTGTTGTTGTACTTTCAATTCCAATACGTCGTGCTTCACTCCTTGCTTTAACCCTCTTTCCATTGAGCTTGGACTGATAGCAGATTTCTGTTTTTTTCGCTTCTTTGCTGTGTTTTTTTCCACTTCATTGGCTTGTTCAAAATCAAGATCAATTCCAAGTTCAAATTTGGGCACTCATTAATTACAAGTCTGTTATCATCTTCTTCACTGTCTTTTGTTTTTTCAATATCCATGTAAAGGTCTCATTCCCAACGACAGGCTTTTCCCCAATATCGTCACTCTCATTTCCTTGATGACTAATCTCAATCAGGCTATCATCATTTCTTTTTTCAACTGATGTAGGCTCATGAAAATGTTCCTTTTCGCTATCCAAAGTATTGTTATTAGCATGATCATCATTTTCATTTCCATTCTCATCATTCTCTACTATTGATGCACCATCCATGCAAAAACCTTGCTCTTATGCAAAGCTCTGTTTGTCCTTTTCTCCAATCTGAATCCCTTTTGATTCTAGCATTGCCCTCGACACTTTATTCTCATCCTCAAGACTCCTTAAATGGTCATTGTTATTTGAAATCATTTCTGTTTTTTCATTTCTCAATACTGAAGCGTCCAATTCTAATAACTTCCTGGTTAGAACTTCAATTTCTGCCTTATATTCACTGCATTTGCAATTTTCATTTTTTTCTACATCGACTTTATTGCTTTTTGAACACTTCCATTCTATCACATCAAACTTTTGAACTTTCTTGAGTCTTCCTCTTTTCAAAGGATGATCTTCAGGCAGGAGAATGGGTGTATCAATAATAATATTTAGCTTCCGTATTGAGAACCCATTCATTGTGAACTTCTCGAATGGAAAAACATATTCATCATGTTTAATTCTCACTATTTCTTTTTTCCCATGATGCATTGAATTCTAAATCTGTTCATGAATATGCAACAAAATTTTGGAATTTATTACCCTTTGTTATTCATAATATAAAAGATGTGTAGAATTACCTGGTCATTTGTTAAAGACACCAATCGTCTTGCATACCTTTTATTGAGCCGGACCACTTCCTGATTCTTGGTCGAAGATCACAGCTTACGACCATATCCTTGCAACAGTACTCCAGCATTCATACCCATTACAAGGAACTTATGAATAATTTATTAAAGAACAATGAACACTTATCATGTATAAATACTTACATAGAGGCAAGCTACACATCCAGTAAGGTATCCAAGGGTAATACGCGTTGCACCACGACGTCTCTAGTTTATTCTATTAACGATATCATCTATGTTAAATAGAATCAATCGTGCAACTGCATCAGACCAATTAAAAAACCTTGTATCTTCTATCGACTCCACATAGTGCAAAAGATCCTTTGGAAATGAATATGTTGAATCCGGGAAAAGAAATGTGCAAAACATTAACAGTATTAGGCATGCCACATAAATAGAGATTGAGTTATCGTCATCGTAGTGGTAGTACTCAGTCAGTACACTAACAAGTTTACGCCGGATGAAAATCATGCCTTTGTCAAACATTTCATTAGCTATATAGCTTCTCCACTGCAAATGTTTTCCACGTACTGAAATCGTATACCCCGAACTCGAATACCAAGTATGACTCCAATGTCGTCATCACTAAAGTTCAAAATCTTGTCCCCAAATCTGAAATTCATCCCTCCTTGATACTGCTCTACAATCCACTGAAGATTTTTCCGCTCGATTTCAATGCTCCCGATATTAATAAGTCTTGAAAAAGCAATCTTGTTAATTAGTGCTTGTTGCTTTGGAGTTGGACGATGACTATCAATGAACTGCACGAAGTGCTATATAAAAGACCTATGTTGGACGTACCCCTTGCCAGTACAATAAGAGTTGTGTTGACATTAAATTATTATAATCAAAACAAACTTAATCAAAGCATCAATTCTCCCTTACATCCAAAATTTTCAGAAGTGTTATCCCCTCAGTGTTCGAATCATTTTGAGTTCTTCTTCCTTTAATCATCTTCGCAGAACTCTTTTCTGATATTTTTAATGGAGTTTTGCATATAAGAATCATAGTAAACGTTTTAAAGATGAAAAATAAATTACTATTATTTTGTACCTCTGTTTGTCTGGATGTTCTTCCTTTTCGATAATGCACCTTCAGATGGATTCATTTCATTACTACTATCCCCGCTTGCATCATCACAATCAAAATATGTGCTACTCATTTTGTTCCTGTAAATAAATTTCGTCTGATTTTTTTACCTGCTATAGTATTTTGTACAAGAAAATCTATAATAAAGTAACGCTTATATATTTTTTTTCAGCTGTTCAACTAAAAAAGAAGGTGAGATTATGTCAAAAAATAACTTTTTTTCTAGATCAATGATCTTACGCTTTTTCTGAAAGTACTAACATCTCATTTTTAGTCATTACCATCCCAAATATATTCATATCCATTCACTATAGTTTCATCATATATACAATAAACCTATTTTTTATTTTTATAAGTTTAGCATAACTTTTTTTAATAATACATAAAAAATGAATGATAACCTGAATGCTAACCTCTATGTTGTACAGATGATTGATGAATACCCATTCATCACTCTTTATTCTTTTATTTTAGCTACAAAACCTTTGCCAAACACATGTATATCTCTGTAAATACAAATAATTAACAAATTGCATGCATTGTGTAAAAATCAATAATTAGCATGTTTTTGTGAAAAAAAAGAATAAAGAAACAAAAGAAAAAGAGGGAAATATTTAGAATAAATATTGAGCGACCTAATCCCAAGGGAGGGCTCAGCATGGGCCTGACCACATAAAAGCCAAAGTAGAGGGAGATAAGGAAGCTCATGTGTGTACATATACCTGTAATTAAATAAAAATATTTTACTCTAAAATAAAAATAAAAATGGGTTTGTAAATATTTGTATATAATTGTAAATACAAAATCAAAATAGAAATGGAAAAATTAAAAAGAAAATAAAAATACCCTTCATTGTATATAGTCATCATGTACATAGGACCCCTTTAGCTATTTATTTACCCCTATAAATAAATAAATTAAAATCCCATAAAAATTGTACATACTCTATATTTCATAATGTAAATAAATAAAATAAAAATCATAAAAATAAAAATAAAATAAAAAGGAATAAAAATAAAATCAATTTCCTTCATTGTATATATACCATATATGTATATAAATAAACCTATTTATTTTACCCTTGTAAATAAATAATAAAAATAAAATAAACAAACCAAAATATTCCAAATTTTATTTTATAAATAAATAAAATATAAAATTGGAATAAAAATGTATAAAAATAAATAATTAAAAATCAAAAATAAAAAAGACAAAATTGTATATATATACCTATATATTATACTATATTGTATATACCTTATTTTTATTTCAAAAAAATAAATAAAAATCACAAAAAAATAGTTTAGAATAAAAGAAATATTTTTCATGTTTTGAGTTTTGAATAATTCGGTCATTTGCTATTTTATTTTTAATTTTCAAATCTTTTTGATGTGGCCGCTTCCCATTGGTCCACGGGGGATGTGGACCCCCCGGTCAACTTCCCCCCTGGACCACAGCCCAGCGGATCATGTGTGCCCGACCCGATTTCTCCATTTATTCGTCACTCGATCCGATCACTAAAATCTTTAACCCCGGGTCCTAGTCCATCCTTGATCTACCCTGATCCACGCCCAGGGTGGGTTTTGGGGATCCGCGCTCCGATTTCCTCGCCCGACATCCATCTAGCCGGACCCCTAGCCACTTAAATAATTTGCTCCGCCGCATGATTCACTCATCTCTGGATCTCCCCCTCGACGCCAAGGAGCTCCTCCACCTCGTCTGAGTGACAACCGAGCGAGGCGGAGTGGAAGTGAGGCTCGAGGCATTGGGAATCCTCTGATCCGGTGGCTTCACCGCCGTGCGCCGCCGCGAGCGCGCCCAGCCTTGGGAACCGACGCCCCCTTGCAGGCAGTGACCCTTGGAGCTCCCCGAGCTCCAGCATAGTCAATATCCTCCACCAGGTAGCTTCTTTAGCTCGTAGGTTAGCGTAGATTTCGATTTTTAGTTTTAGGCTCCTGTAGCTCCGCCGTGACCGCCAGCCACCTCCGACCAACCATCAGCCACCCCGACCCGACCTTCACCTTCGTCAGACTTCTCTGCACCTTCTTCGTTCAGACATCCAACCCTGACTCGTCCCGGAGCAGGGACTTCAATCCTCCTCCTCCGCCGCTCGCCGGAGGACCACGCCCCGACGCACCCACTCACCCATTTTGCCCCTAACTTGGTCGAGGCAATTTGCCCTCGACCAAGGAGCTGCTCTGTGTGCTTTGCAGGTCGAGAGGGACCCATCTGATGGTCCGAGCTTTCAGGCACAGCAGCTCTAGGCCACCGTTGTCGCGGGGCCATTTTGGTGGTCGTCAGCCTCATCGGAGACCATCATCCACTGCGAGACTTCACGGCGGAGCTCTTCCGCATCTTAGCAGCAGCTGAGGAGGCACACAACGCGAGCTTTGGGCTGACGAACAACGCCGGCGACCTATTCTTGGTGCATCTTCGAGAGTCGTCCATCCAGCCCTCCAGCTCCAGATTAGATCGTAGCCATTCACTTGAGGAGCAGCCATCACCGTCAGATCTTTGGAGGTTCGATCGTGACCGTCCATCCAGCGAGGGTTAGCCACGACGTACAACAACCGTTGATCTTCCACGTGGCTAATCCCCCCACCGTCAAATTAGAGCAGAGGCCCCTTCGTTTACCCACAACGATTCACAGCCGTCAGATCCTCCACGTGGGAGGCCCTCAGCCATCCGATCCGAGCGGGAGTTTCTTCGGTGAGGCGCAGCGCATCACAACCGTCAGATCAGCCACGCGGCGTACTCTCCACCCTCGGATCATAATAAGGGGTAATATCACTTAGGCCCCCTTTCTTTTTGTTTTTATTAAATAGCCCTGTAAATATTTTCGTAGGTTATTTTAGTTAGGAATATTTGCATAGAGGACCTAGTACTTTTTAGTATTTGCATTTCTACCCCTGCCTGTTGTGGACACGTGCTTCGACACGTGATTTCTTGGTGAAATTGCATTTTGTGGGTTGTACTTTCTGGTTGTTAATGAATGAGAAATATTTTTGGATATTTGCATTGATGCTCCTGTGAGTGTTTTTATTTCCACATGTGTTGAATATAGTGGGCTTTTTACACTTTCGCCCCTGGACTTTTAGTACATGTACTAATAGGTCCAGGGACTTAAGTTTCTTTGCAAATAGGTCCCTGAGTGCCCAGAACACGTGTGTGGCGCGTGAGAACCTGGACTTTTTGCACCTGGACCCCCTGGGTTTTCGTCCTTGTTACTTTTAAGCCCTCAAAGGATACTTTTATTACAATCAGGTTCCTGTGACTGTGGGCTCTTGATTGTCTTAAATAAAATATCAAATTATCTCAAAATTAAGTGAAAATTCGACACGTGGCTCCTGCCAATGTGTAGAATTTTCACTGATTTTTGGGAAAATTTTGGAGTCCCTTTTATTATTTTAAAAAATTCAAAAATACCTCTTTTTCTATCTGTCCAGTTTAGAAATTCACAAAAAATATTAAAACACTTTCAAAAATTCTAAAAAAATTCATAATTTGTTTGTTTGAGCGTGTTTGATTTTCTGACCAATTTTGGTCATTTTTGGACTTATAAAAATATACAAATTGAAAAACTTTGAAAATATCATAAAAATTCTAATAAATCACAGAAAAATAAAAAATTAATAAACTCAGTCCCTGATTGTTCCTTTTTGTTTCTATTTTATAGAAAAAATACCTCCAGGCTCTGTTGAGACCATTTTATATTTTATTTTGGTCTTAAGAGCCTGGCTGGACAGTATCTGTTGGTTTCAGTCTATTCTAAAAATATTTTTGTTTGATTTTTTGGAGCATTTTAGAGTAATTAAATAATTGTTGATAGTTGCTTGTTTTATTATTTTCTTATTTTTCTTTATAATTAAAAATTCCAAAAAATATAAAAATATTAAAAATCCACCAAAAGTCCTTAATTTTTATTTTCTTTATTTTTTTGACTACTTCGTAGAACGCGAGGCCATCACGTGCTCCCTGAGTCCAACCCTGGTCGCTATACCAGGTTAATATCCTAGCGAGACCGCTACTTGGATTTTCTCGTGTTTTTATCTCTTATTGGTGGTCTAATAATTTTTGTTGATTGAGCTCTGAGTCCCGAGCGACTGAGGTCGCAACGACCGCAGATATACCTGATTTACCTTAGTTGCTTGGGCGGCTCATCAGAATGGCACCATTGCCGGGGAGCACGGCTAAGTAGTCATTTTTATTTTTCATTTTAGTTTTGTTTGCGGCTTTCCGCGGCTTTTTCTGAGTCCGCGGCTTTTCGCAGCTTTTTGTTTTTCTTTTATTTTCATTTCATTTCATTTCATTTTATTTTCTTTTATTTTTGTTTTTATTTATTTTTGCTTGTTTATTTTTATTTCTATTTTTGCACATATATCCCTATTTATTTTATTTGCTTTGTCTGTTTTATTTTATCTGGCTTGACACACTTTTCTGTTTTCTTGCGAGGGCCTGAGGACCGAGGCGGCAACTTTTGAGGAGCCGGAGCAACCACGGTGATCGGAGACGGCTCCCTTCTGCACGGAGCCGCAGGAGAGCGCGAGGAGGCAGCTGAGTGTGGGAGGAGTAGTTAGAGTAGTTAGTTTTATTTTCTACAACATTTGAACTATTGTAATAATACAGGAACAAGACACTCTCTTGGACTCTTTTGGACTTTCGGGGTCTGTTTCGCCGAGCACCGGTGTGCTCGGGGGACCCCTCAGTTTTTACGCGATTTTTCGCGATTTTGTTTTCTTTACTGCCTTTTCCGGTTTCTCGCGGATTTTCGAGCCCCTAGCCTTAGGACTTTCTGCTTGATTGTGACGTAATACTTAGGATCCAAACACCCTAATAAATCTGCCTGAACCTATAAATCGGTAATTGGACCTATAATAAAAAGATTAATAAAATAGTTGATTCACTTCCTTCGAGCCTACGTGCCGCAACCCATCCTGCCAAGAGCTGCTCCTGAACCCGATTTGTCAGGAGGAGGAGGGGTGGACCGAGACCAGACTCTTGGATTGGAGGTCGGTGGTCGACTAAACGTTCTTTCGAGTAGCACTGCTGTTTAGGGACTCGGTTTTCCGCCTGCACCATTTAGGTAGTTTATTTTCAGTCTTTAAATTCTGCACGGATCATTTTGCATGTAGACTGCTGGAGTCAGGTACGCATCTCTTACTCTGCATGCATCATTGATTTCATCATGCATCGACTTTTCGACTTCTCCCCCCTGATTTTTGGACTTAATAACCAGGAGAACCGAAAAATTCGTTAGGCGATTTCTTTTATTTGAAAAATATCTAAAAAGAAAAACAATAAAATCGGGACTTCTAATCACACTTGACTTAAAAGACACCGAATTGAAAAATTTATCTTGGGGAGAGTAACCCCCTCCTTGTTTGTTTTGGATTAGCGAGAGAGTGACCCGCACCTTAGGCTAGAGCCGTATCCAATTTTTCTTGACTGATTACCGGCTTTCTGTACGGGACAGTCGGTTGAGAAAAATTTGGATTCCTATTCAGCTCACGTAATCGCTCTGATAGACTGAATGCCTAAAATAAAATTGACAAGATAATTGACCGATCCCTTTCGGTCTTCAGCTCGCGTGCGTATGTGAATTGGGGGTTTGCTTTTTCATCTTGTGTGATTTCCAGATCCCTTATGTTTTCCCTCCTTCTTCTCTTCTTCTGTATTCCACGCACCCTCCCTTCAGTCTTCTCTTCTCTTTGACCCCTGGATGATGGATCCCCCTCACTTCGAGCCGACTCTTACGGCTTCTTCTCCATCTTCTGACCATCAGTCCACTTCACCTTCTAGGGAGGTCGGATCTCCGACCAACCTCCCGTCCCCTCCCTCCCATCCCTTTCTCTACTCTGGGCATGCTGCGCGAGACGTCCGAGGATATCAGATCGAGCAGATGCGAGACCCAAACATTGCCGTTGCTGAGTTGAGAGTGCACTCCGTTTGTGATAACATAGAGCAGTGGAGATCATCAGATAGATCCTATCCCAGATGGATGGAGGAGCAGATAGCACAGGGAGCTCAGTCAGCTTCTACACTACGTCCATTCGTCTTGGATTTGGATTACATTCAGAGACTGCTGACATTTGCAGGAGAGGCGCACGAGGAGCCTTATCTTCACCTGTCCGCATTCGAGGAGTTTTGCAGAGCACAGAGATATTCAGATATCACTGCAGAGGAGCTGATGAGGAGCTTCCCATTCACACTTCACGAGAGAGCCATGAGATGGCACCGACGATTGGGTAGGACATTCGATACGTGGGGAGAGCTGCGTCGAGAGTTCCTATAGAGATACTTCCCCCCACGTAGAGCAGAGTTTATGCGGTCTTTGATCACAGAGTTTTCATTAGACCCCCAGGAGCCACTGCATGAGGCATGGCCAAGGTTTCTTGACCTCTTGAGGAGATTTCCCGATCACGGACTTCCAGTGACAGACTTGATAGAGATCTCCATGCGGGGGATGACCGCGGAGCAGATTGCACTGGTGATTACCACATGTAGCGGTTCACACCACAGTTCCGACATTCACTTACTAGATATCATCTCGAGTTTACTTTCACGGAGTTCTTCTTCACGAGATGCCCTAGTCGGGACAACACATGCGGATGATGCAGTACCAGTGCGGTGTGTTACGTTACAGGAGTATACATTTTCTACACACCAGCCCGAGGACTTGGATGATGCAGCACCATAGAGTACAGAGGAGATGACTGTGATAGCAGAGGTTCGGACCCAGAGTCTTCTCGAGTTCCCGTTGGTTTTCCAGCTGGAGTTCGAGGCAGCCCCAGAGTTTCCAGTCTACGAGTCTTGCATATCAGATCTTCTGATACTCCAGGAACCGAAGGAGCCCCCGCTACTACAACCATTGTCTCAGCCACTTCAGATTCCAGTCCCGGAGGAGTCAGCCTCTTTTCTGCACAGATACTTCTTGGAGTCCGACAGTCACCAGGATTCAGCCCAGCAGCCACAGTTCGATATGAGACACCACTTTGAGAGTTCATATACAGATAGTCCCATATTCGAGCCTTTTGTCCTCCACTTTGACGAGACAGACACACTTGCCGAGGATCAGTTGGCAGCCAGCATAGCTGCAGAGCGAGGATCAGCCGCAGACACTTTGCCAGCCTCCGCGGTGTTGACCACTACCTTCTCAAGCTTCCAGATTGCCGAGAGCTACACTTCCGCTGATGATGCAGCCTGGTGCACCGAGTGGATACTTGACAGCAATGCAGATGCCCTTCTAATTCCTGATCCTCTCTTACTCACTTCTGTTCTTAACATTTCTCCCCGAGGGTTATCTGCGGGAGAATGCCGCACTCGATGAGTACTCAGTTTCACCTACTGAGAGTGTTTCCGATCTGGCGGAGCACGAAACCGAGTCTTTAGATCCTTCTGATTCTGAGTCTTCTCACCTCGACGACCCTCGCGAGGATGAACCCATCCTGGAGATATTCGATGATCTGCCTGATTTGCTTCTATTTCATGCATCGGATATCAGTCTTCTTAGAGAGTCTCATGATCTTGACTGCACATATCTTCTTGAGACGCTGATTGACGTGGAGGATTCCATGACTGATCCATCCTTCTCCACGTTTGATTTCTTCGGCTCCACATTTTCACTCCAGTCTGACCCAGAGCCGACGATTTCCTTTGTGCTACCGGATCCCGATCACTTCTTTCCATATCCTTGGCCGGTAGCAGACACCCGCTTGATTGCATACCTGGGTGTCTTACTTTACACTGTTGAGTTCGTCGCTGTTCTCATATCGAGACTGCGACGACAGTACGGCATTTGCCTTACCGATGTCGTCCTGAACCTTGATACAACATTATCCTAGCCTTTGCGCCCAGCTAGGGGCGTAAAATCTAGCGCTTGTTGAGAGGCACCTCAACATTGTACTCTTTTGTATATACGTGTTTTGTCTTAGTTTGATCCTTCTTTCTTCCGTTCTTGTTTTCACCCCAGGTCTCTCTTAGGATTATCTTTGCTATACTTAGGATATTCCTCATCCTAAGTATAGGGGGGTGGAAACATCCGGTTGTTCGTTCGTTCTGTCTCATCACTTCTGTTGTGTTGCCTATACTTAAGGTTCTTCACCTTAAGTATAGGGGGAGTGATGTCCTCCACCTTATATATATTTGTCAGTTTTCCTCGTGTCTTGCTACCCTTGTTTTGTTGCGTATACTTAGGGATATTTTACCCTAAGTATGGGGGGGGGGGTAGACCCTGAACATTCTTCACTCGGTTTTCCCTTTATGTACAGCCTGCTATACTTAGGATTATTTGATCCTAAGTATAGGGGGAAAAGCCGAGATCCTCTTGATTTTCGATTCATTCATTCATCTTTGTATATAGCCTTCCTTTTCACTTCCCTATACTAAGCATGAGTTATGTCTTCTTCATCGCTCTTGACTCTGAGGACATCGTTTGAGCTAAGTATAGGGGGTGTGTACATATTTCATATATACTTTAGCCATAACTCGTACTTTGTGTGAGTGTGTAAATAAATAAAAATGGCTAAAAAACCAAAAATCCATAAAAAATTAAAAATTTTCACTGTAAATAATCACTCTTTTATTGCACATACATAGCTATTGTACAAATTATTTTTGTAAAAATGTTTTCAAAAACTTTTTGTGTAAAGTTTGTATAAATATGTGCATATCAAAATTATATATATAGTACAAAATTTTTCCAAAATGTTTTGAAAATCAAAAGTTTGCAAAAATCTTGTGTAAATTTGTGTAAATATTTTGCAAAACTTGCATTCATGCATACATCCATGATTTCAAAACATTTTTCAAAAATTTTGCATGTTTGTAAAAAAATTTCGTAAATAGCATCTTTGTATATACTTGTATAGTTTTTTCTGGATTATAGTTGACATTTAAACTAGCCTGGAATTAAATTGGTAAATGGAGCGTGATTAAGATCACAAACCACCTAATTCTAAGAGGAATCTTATAGGGCTTAGGGTTAAGGCTTTTCAGGTCCATGGTGACTTAATTCTTTGAGTCCACTAGGCTATGACCACATGTCATCTCAATGAGCCTAAGTAGAGCACTTAACAACACACACATGACTCATATAGACAATGGCTTTACTTGAACACCGCACTTAGCACCGAGCTCTCTACGGACGAGGTGGTGAGGAGGCAGTCTTCCTTGACTTGGGGTAGCATATGAGGATAGTACTTCTAGGGGGAACCTCTCTTCTTCTTTTAGTGAAGGAAGTGCGTCTCAACTTGGTCTGGTTGCCATGAGGTCTAACAACAGGAGTTGTGGGTTGCAATAATGCTTCAAAAGAGGGATAGTCTACTGGCTCAAGAGGAAAAACTCCTTCTGTATATATGCTGCACATGTATATGTTGTATAGATGCACTTGAAAAAAATGCAAAAAGAAAATAACTCCAAAAAAGTGGTGGGTCTGATAGAAAATGATAATCCCACCGGAGTATGTATATAGTGCAAATAAGCAAAGCTTGAGACTTATGAGTTCCATCTTATGTAGCTTGCAGTAGGGAGACTTAGCTACACTGGTTGAGCTCCCAAGGATACATGGCTACACTGGCCAAGGTCCATTCTCTTCTTTCCCCTCTTCTTGAGCCTGTTGAACTTGAACTTAGAAGGGAATACCCCGCTCCTCGAGGAAAGAGTGGCCAGACTGAGGTCATAGAGTTACCTTGTTGGGGAGGGTTGTCAAGTTGCCATTTCTGAGGTGGAGAGCTTATATATCACTTACACTGTACAAGGAAAGACTCATAGTCTTCAGGGTTTGTGTATGATGACTTGTTCTGATCTGGATTATTGAGGAGTCTTGATTATAGATTAGTGGATCTTAGAGGCTGTTGAGTTTTAAACCTAAGTCTAAATAAGGTTCCGACACATCAATAATCCAAAGATCTGATCGAGATCCATAATTCAATTTAATGAAGGCAAGTTTAATATTCAACATTAATCCATTCATTTTCTCCTCTTTTTCTTTTTCTTTTCTTTTTCAAATAAGTGTTTGCTAAGGGACTAGCAAAGTTAAGTATAGGGGGGTGATGAATACCCATTCATCACTCTTTATTCTTTTATTTTAGCTACAAAACCTTTGCCAAACACATGTATATCTCTGTAAATACAAATAATTAACAAATTGCATGCATTGTGTAAAAATCAATAATTAGCATGTTTTTGTGCAAAAATAAAAGAATAAAGAAACAAAAGAAAAAGAGGGAAATATTTAGAATAAATATTGAGCGACCTAATCCCAAGGGAGATCTCAACATGGGCCTGACCGCATAAAAGCCAAAGTAGAGGGAGATAAGGAAGCTCATGTGTGTACATATACCTGTAATTAAATAAAAATATTTTCCTCTAAAATAAAAATAAAAATGGGTTTGTAAATATTTGTATATATTTGTAAATACAAAATCAAAATAAAAATGGAAAAAATTAAAAAGAAAATAAAAATACCCTTCATTGTATATAGTCATCATGTACATAGGACCCCTTTAGCTATTTATTTACCCCTATAAATAAATAAATTAATTAATTAAAATCCCATAAAAATTGTACATACTCTATGTAAATAAATAAAATAAAAATCATAAAAATAAAAATAAAATAAAAAGGAATAAAAATAAAATCAATTTCCTTCATTGTATATATACCATATATGTATATAAATAAACCTATTTATTTTACCCTTGTAAATAAATAATAAAAATAAAATAAAAATACCAAAATATTCCAAATTTTATTCTATAAATAAAATATAAAATTGGAATAAAAATGTACAAAAATAAATAATTAAAAATCAAAAATCAAAAATCAAAAAGACAATATTGTATATATACCTATATCAAAAATCAAAAAATAAATAAAAATCACAAAAAAATAGTTTAAAATAAAAGAAATATTTTTCATGTTTTGAGTTTTGAATAATTCGACCATTTGCTATTTTATTTTTAATTTCCAAATCTTTTTGACGTGGCCGCCTCCCATTGGTCCACAGGGGATGTTGACCCCCCGGTCAACCCCCCCTGGACCACAGCCCCACGGATCATGTGTGCCCGACCCGATTTCTCCATTTATTTGTCACTCGATCCGATCACCAAAATCTTTAACCCCGGGTCCAAATCCATCCTTGATCTACCCTGATCCACGCCCGGGATGGGTTTTGGGGATCCGCGCTCCGATTTCCTCGCCCGACATCCATCTAGCCGGACCCCTAGCCACTTAAATAATTTGCTCCGTCGCACGATTCACTCATATCTGGATCTCCCCCTCGACGCCAAGGAGCTCCTCCACCTCGTCTGAGTGACAGCTGAGCGAGGCGGAGTGGAAGTGAGGATCGAGGCATTGGGAATCCTCTGATCCGGTGGCTTCGCCGCCGTGCGCCGCCGTGAGCGCGTCCAGCCTCGGGAACCGACGCCCCCTTGCAGGCAATGACCCCCGGAGCTCCCCGAGCTCCAGCATAGTCGATATCCTCCACCAGGTAACTTCTTTAGCTCGTAGTTTAGCGTAGATTTCGATTTTTAGTTTTAGGCTCCTGTAGCTCCGCCGTGACCGCAAACCACCTCCGACCAACCATCAGCCACCCCGACCAGACCTTCACCTTCGTCAGACTTCTCCGTACCTTCTTCGTTCAGACACCCAACCCTGACTCGCCCCGGAGCATGGACATCAGTCCTCCTCCTTCGCCGCTCGCCGGAGGACCACGCCCTGACGCACCCACTTGCCCATTTCGCCCCACTTGGTCGAGGCAATTTGCTCTCGACCAAGGAGCTACTCTGTGTGCTTTGCAGGTCGAGAGGGACCCATCTGAGGGTCCGAGATTTCAGGCACAGCAGCTCCAGGCCACTGCCGTCGCGGGGCAATTCTGGTGGTCGTCAGCCTCATCGGAGACCATCACCCACTACGGGACTTCACGGCGGAGCTCTTCCGCATCTTAGCAGCAGCTGAGGAGGCACACAGCGCGAGCTTTGGGCCGGCGAACATCGTCGGCGACCTGTTCTTGGTGCATCCTCCAGAGCCGTCCATCCAGCCCTCCAGCTCCAGATTAGATCTTAGCCATTCACTTGAGGAGCAGCCATCACCGTCAGATCTTTAGAGGTTCGATCGCGACTGTCCATCCAGCGAGGGTTAGCCACGACGTACAACAACCGTTGATCTTCTACGTGGCTAATCCCCCATCGTCAGATCAGAGCAGAGGCCCCTTCGTTTACCCACAGCGATTCACAACCGTCAGATCCTACATGTGGGAGGCCCTCAGCGATCCGATTCGAGCGGGAGTTTCTTCGGCGAGGCACAACGCATCACAACCGTCAGATCAGCCACGTGGTGCACTCTCCACCCCCGGATCATAATAAGGGGTAATATCACTTAGGCCCCCTTTCTTTTTGTTTTTATTAAATAGCCCTGTAAATATTTTCGTAGTTTATTTTAGTTTGGAATATTTGTATAGAGGACCTGGTACTTTTTAGTATTTGCATTTCTACCCCTGCCTGTTGTGGACACGTGCTTCGACACGTGATTTCTTAGTGAAATTGCATTTTGTGGGCTGTACTTTCTGGTTGTTAATGAATGAGAAATATTTTTGGATATTTGCATTGATTCCTCTGTGAGTGTTTTTATTTCCACATGTGTTGAATATAGTGGCTTTTTACACTTTCGCCCCTGGACTTTTAGTACATGTACTAATAGGTCCAGGGACTTAAGTTTCTTTGCAAATAGGTCCCTGAGTGCCCAGAACACGTGTGTGGCGCGTGAGAACCTGGACTTTTTGCACCTGGACCCCCTGGGTTTTCGTCCTTGTTACTTTTAAGCCCTCAAAGGATACCTTTATTACAATCAGGTCCCTGTGACTATGGGCTCTTGATTGTCTTAAATAAAATATCAAATTATCTCCAAATTAAGTGAAAATTTGACACGTGGCTCCTACCACTGTGTAGAATTTTCACTGATTTTTGAGAAATTTTTGGAGCCCTTTTATTATTTTTAAAAAATTCAAAAACACCTATTTTTCTATCTGTCTTGTTTAGAAATTCACAAAAAAATATTAAAACACTTTCAAAAATTCTAAAAAAATTATAATTTGTTTGTTTGATGGGTTTGATTTTCTGACCAATTTTGGTCATTTTTGGACTTATAAAAAATATAAAAATTGAAAAACTTTGAAATTCTCATAAAAATTCTAATAAATCACAAAAAAATCAAAAATTAATAAACTCAGTCCCTGATTGTTCCTTTTTGTTTCTATGTTATAGGAAAAATACCTCCAGGCTCTGTTGAGACCATTTTCTATTTTATTTTGGTCTTAAGAGCCTAGCTGGACAGTGTCTGTTGGTTTCAGTCTTGTTTCATTTTTATAAAATTCTATAAAAATCAGAAAATTACCAAAAATTAACCAAAAACAGTAAAAAATACAAAAATTCTAAAGATATTTTTGTTTGATTTTTTGGAGCATTTTAGAGTAATTAAATAATTGTTGATAGTTGCTTGTTTTATTGTTTTCTTATTTTTCTTTATAATTAAAAATTCCAAAAAAATATAAAAATATTAAAAATTACTAAAAATTCTTTATTTTTATTTTCTTTATTTTTTGACTACTTCGTAGGCCGCGAGGCCATCACGTGCTCCCTGAGTCCGACCCTGGTCACTATACCAGGTTAATATCCTAGCGAGACCGCTACTTGGATTTTCTCGTGTTTTTATCTCTTATTGGTGGTCTAATAATTTTTCTTGATTGAGCTCTGAGTCCCGAGCGACTGAGGTCGCAACGACCGCAGATATACCTGATTTACCTTAGTTGCTTGGGCGGCTCATCAATGATCGCGAAGTGATTTTTCTTCCAGGAACCGTGTAATGCTGTATTCTGTATGTTTGCTTATTCCTCCAGATCCTTCTTCATCGATTCACAAGAGTCGGTAGGGTTTCCCTGCTTCTCGGACGAGTAGTAACTCTCTCCCTCTCGTTCGCTCTCTTTGTCTCTCTCGAGTGCGAGGGTTACGGAGTGGCGGACTTCTCGGAAGTAATTAACCTATTTACTCAAATTAGTTCCACGTCGCATATGTCCAAATAAGCATATTTTCCCGATAATTAAATTATACAATTATGGTTTTATTTGACGAGAGTCTTATGTTTTGTTTTTTTATCAGTAGTTATTGTACTATAACGATTAATTTTGTATTCAAAATGCTAAACAACGTTAACTTTATAACATACGATGTTTAATTGTGTTTGCAATCCTTTTATTAACTAATATGTTATAACGACATTGCGTTATTAAATCAGATAATTATATTGTATTTTTCCCTATTAAATCTGTCTATTTTTGTATGATTTTGTATTATGAAACATTATTTTGTATAATACATCCATTATAATTTAAATCAATTTAATTGAATTTAACATAAACTCGTGATCTTCCAGTGTCCTTATTTCATGTACAGTCATCCATTAAATTTAGGGATTGTTTGTTAGCATTACTTTAAAAAACACGTCTTTCATAGTACGGGACCAATTTCTTTTGTATTTCACAATACTGTTGTACCCCAAATACGTTCGTCATTTGTATATATAATGATTGTTTTGTATAATACACATCTGTAATTGTATCCTATATATACAGTATTTGAAGCATGTTTTTATAACCTCTCACATTGAATTTACTTTTTTGATATTCAATCAACCCCTTAAATATAAATTTCGTTATTAGAACTCCCATAATTATAGGAACAAATAGTTAAAACCCTAAACCCTTAAAAACAACATCTGATGAAAACCGTAGTATTTTTTGTATATTTTATATCTCATTTATCAGAACAACGTTTTGTTTAGTATTTTAAATTGTTTCTTTGTAGGATACATACATTGTTTTGTAGAAAAACACACACGTTACTCAGCCATTTCTGTCACGTCCTAAAATGTGAAATTTCTTTATTTGGCATCCCTTAAATTCAGGAAACGATAGTTATTGTTAATCCGGTTTTTGTAGAATAGAGTGGTTTTAATCATATCCGTTGAAATTAGATCCGATGGTCAGAATACTTGGCCTTCCATATGAATGGAAGGACCAAGTCTCATTTGAAAGGTCCCCTATATATATATTCAAATAATATCTTCACGTAACACACCTTTGTGTACAACCATATCGCATGTTATCATTCACTGTAATCCACATGTGAAACTATTGTGCACATTTTAAATAGATTATGATTATACTATGTTGAATACATGTGTATTTTTTTAAAACTTATAGAGGGATTTAAATCACATATTATCGTGATGTTGTCATTCAAATTTCATAAAAAAGACATTCATAACATATCCATCTAGAAGGGGTCAATTTCAGCAATCTTGATATCACAAATTTTGACATGCTTAATGGATGGGATATGAATCTCGAATTGAGTCGAGATTTGAATGATAACATCATGCCAATATTTGATTTAAATCCGTCCATGAGTTTTTAACAAAAACCACAGAAAAAAGGGTAGCAATAGCCAAGCTAGATATTCCCTAGTAGCATATACATTTTACTTATATATAAAACATGAAATATTCACGTGTTCATTCAAGTAATTTCCCATTGAGGGCATGTGCATGCAAAGAATGCCTGGAATAGGCACGGGTCTAAAAATTTCATCAAAATGGCACATTTCAGTTAATGGTTTTCCGAGTGGTGACTGACATCCCATCTAGTAAATCATTTGTTGAATCAAAAGGACCTCACGATCTTCAAGACATCTTGAAAAAGAGCAATATTGTCCCATCAGTTATAAATGCATGTAGAAAAGTATGTTGACTCGACACACGATTTATCGAGTCTATAAGGAGAGATTTTTCCCAGACATGGTATAGCTCTGTCCGGAATGCCCGATCAGGGCATGGTAGGGATGAATTTCCCTGTCAGAGTATGAATCGGTAAACGGTTCGCCGATCGATGAACTGCTCGCCGATCCCACACCGTCTAAATTTTATATTATTAAAAATAATGTACAAAAGTATGGTTCGACGTCGCCTAAATTTTATATATTTAAAATTAATATATAATATTATTGCGATAAACGTGTAATTCTATATAATATTATACGGTAATCTTGTTTGAATTTTATATTATTAAAAATAATATATAATATTGTTGTGTAAATTTTGTTTGAATTTTATATTACTAAAAATAATGTATAAAAGTATCCTTCGGCACAGCCTAAATTTTATATATTTAAAATTAATATATAATATTATTTTGATAAACGTGTAACTTTATATAATATCATACGTCAATTTTGTGTGAAAGCACCGCTTAAATTTGATATATAGAAAATAATATATCAAAGCATCTTTTAAATTTTAATAATATAAAATTCAAACAAAATTTATATAATAATTATATATCATTTCTTATGTGTAAAATCTGCTGATCAGCGAATAGTTTGCCGATCGGCAAACCGTTTGCCGATTCGTGCCCTGACAGGGAAATTCATCCCTGCCATGAACTGATCGGGCATTTCGGATAGGGCATAGTATGGATGGGAAGGATGGAAAGGAGGTATACTGGCGGAGCAGGAAGATAGGCAAAGGGGGAAGTGGCTAGAACTTCTCCTCCATCTTTAGTAGCGCTATTGAGAAGGCCAGTGTCATACCGCGGATCAAGCGATTAGAAACTCATGTTAGGAGTTGGTTAGCTTATGTCTACGGCCGCTATTCCTTATCAACAGAAGCGTGCTTTAGGATCGAAAGACGACCTCAACACAAGTTCTCAGGGAATGGTTGACACAACAAACCATCTGCCAAATGTGTCAACCCCCTCCCACCCAACCCACTCATGTTCGACTTCCTATAAATACCCACTTATCAGTAATTCTTCCCCACACTTTCAACTTTACCATTCCCTCACCCTCTCAACCTCTCCCTCCATTTTGAGCCTAACCATCCTTCTCAAGCTATCCCTTCCATAAGCTCCATGTTCATCTTACAAGCTCTCCCTTCCTTGAGCTCTCTCTCTATCTCACAATCTCTACCTCCTTAAAGGTATGCTTATATATATATATATATATATATATATATATATATATATTTCGTTTTTTTGATAAACTATTTAAATCAGAGTCCGTACGGTTACACTTTAATTTGATATCACATATTGAAATAGTATGCATGTAAATGTTAATGCAAATAATCGTCTGCCTTCAAACCATATTAGTAATGGATTCATATTAAATCATGTTATTTGTGGATGCACCCTAAAGTCATATTAGTTGTGGATTCATAATATTATTGAATATTTTAAATAGAAATGTTAGTTTGCCATATAACAACCAACTCACAATTATTATTTGTCGATTCATATTATTTTTTAGGAGACGAGTTTTTTTGAGGAAGGTCCCTTGCATTGTCATCTTCAATCGAAATTACACTACAAGTAAAATGAGTTGTGGCTACAAAATGTGGTTATGGAAACTTGTGGCCACGATAATTCCGTGGCCACTAGTTTCTCCTAGCTACAATTCCGTGGCTAAAGTCTTCATACAAGAGTTGTGGTCACAGCAAGTTTTGTGGTCACTTGTAGTGGTCACGACATATTCGTGGTTAGAGAACTCTCGTGACGAAACTTGTAGCCTGGCTACTGGCCACGACGTGTTGTGACCAGAGTCCAATTATGTGGTCACAAGCCCCACATCTGTAGGCATAGTTCTGTAACCACAACTTGTTTTCCTTGTAATGTTAGTAGACATTAAGGATGTTTTCACTTTTATCATAAGATTAACGTTTTAATTTATCACTTCTAATCATTTGATTAAAGTTCTAAAATCGACAACTTTTAAAAAATTCAAAGTATATTAGTATTATTGAAACTATGTCGGTGTATGAGTCTAAATATGTTGAGCGGTTACTTAATTGATTCTTATATTAATAGGAATTGCTCCAAGACACATGCTTGCATGACCTAGACAACATGCTTGAAATCATTATTAGTCGGATTGTGGATCAAAATCTAAAGTTTGAATTAATTTTAAAAATATTATTAAAACAATCTTAATCATATCATTTCGATTTTAATTAGATATGTGTCTGCCTGAATATATGAAATGTTATTTAATCGGCATCTTAAATTTTAAGGAAGTGCTCTCACTCGTATGTTTTCATAACCTAACCAGTTTAATTGAAATATATTTAGTATGATCAGAAAAGTAAGCACAATTCATTCAGATTTGGAAAATTTGTGGAACAAATCAAAATGAATTCAGACATTTAAAAATAGCATAATAATGAACCAGCATAAAGAGTTTGAGTGTCTAGTATTGATATCTAGGAAATGGCTAAACTTGTTGCTATTTCTGCATTCTGAGGTGGAAGAATGGCATACTAGAACTATGTGATTGGGCTACAAAAATGGTTATAATAGAAGGGGATGCTTGGTTCTTTCTAGTAGGTACGATGATTTGTTATCTGAGATATACAACATATCCGGTTATAGACTAGATGAGTTTGGACTGAAGATAACCTTTAAGTGGTCGGTGAATGAGAGGACTTTCTATCCCAACATGATTGAAAACAATGAATTGATGACGTTGATGTTATAAATCAATCTATCAATTGGAATGATGCAACTGATCGTAGAAGCTCATGTATCTAGTTTATGCCGATTGACATTGGATCATCATTGATGCAATTACAAGATGAAGTAAATACTAGGGATGAAGGAGATCAAGACACAGGTAATGAGGATGAAGGAAATGAAGATGAAGAACATGAAGACAAAGAAGATGAAGAGGAAGGATATTAAAGAAACCAAGATGAAGTCGAGGTGAATGAAGGTGAGGGAGAGCAAGAAGACGTAGATCATGAAGTTGTTCATAAACGAGTGTGAGTCATGAATGATCACGGTCGGACATCTTTGATCCATTCAATAATAACAAACCAATTTATGATGCTCTTGTTGATTATGGGATGAATTTAGATCCAATGGAAGATCTGTTGGATATTTTTTAAAGTGATGTTTGGATTTTCGATTTGTTTAGTAGATACCGTTTTTAAATGGAAAAAATCATACGTATGGTGATGTGACATACAAAGAATTACTAGATGAATATTCGTGTCGATGACGACATTGGTGGACGAGATGGGAATTTGGACTATGCTAAATATGTTCAATTCAAAGTGATTATGTCCAAGAAATGTGTATATAATGTGAGTTGCTTGTATGATGACTATCAATAGAGGTTGCATAGTAGTTATAGTAAAGATCGTGATAGCTGGCAAGTGTCTACATACTGTGCATAACATACTTGTCGTAATATTGATAGTCGATAATATGCATTTAATTTGAAGTTCATTGGTCACAATATTTTGATCATGTTGAGATCAAACTTGACATTGATTCCTATGTTATCCAAAGTCTGGTTGCCAATAAATACATAGTTAACATAACGTATAAAAAAAGCATGGTGTGGAAAGCAGAGGGCTTTGGAGAGGATATTCAAAGATGGTAAGGGATATTATGTCGATATCCGCATATTTATGCGGTTAATGAAATATTGTAATCGCGGACTGTTTTATGGATTTGAAACATCTCTAGCTCGTGTAACTAAAATCTAGACACTGTTTTAGGAAAATATGCACTCCTACACATTTTTTTGCATTTGTTCCATTAATTATCGATTTTGCTTCTTGTCGTACGGTTCTTATTATTGATGGGACACACTATTTTGGAAAATTCAAAAGGTCACATACTCGTCACTATACCTGTTAATGGATGATGTATATCCACAAGAATTTGATCATAGTTTATTATGTACGACTGGATTGTTGCACCTGAAGTGAGAGCATTTCCATCTCTTATCCTAAAGAAATTTATTTGACGCTTTACAAGTTAAGTAATAGGGAATTGCCTACATCTCAACTCCAAACTCTTTTGCTTTAAACACAATAATTTTGAGAGATGGTGAAGGGAAATTACTAGTTAATAAAAGCTATTATTTACTAAAAGATGAAATTAATAGATAAAATTCATATCACATTATATTATGAAATTACTAATTACAAAATGCTATAAAAGTATTAATGTCATCATTTGAAAAATTAAGAAAATAGAATGGAGAGATTGAGGGGTGTGGAAAACAAATGTGTGTGTGTGTTTGGGGGGGGTGGTAAAATTTTTTAGTCCATGCCCATTTTAACCATTCTTTGCATTGTCATGCTCCCACAAGAAATTACTATATTGATTCCACAAGGGATTAGGTTGGGATATCCTTCTGTGAATAGTAACTGTTTGGATGATTCAGAGGGTTGAAATAATAAATGTAATGTAATATGACATTCATTATGTGTTATATTAACTTTTTAAATCATTATAATATATTTTTATGTTAATTTTTTATTTGAACAAGGTTCAAAAATATTATAACAAAGAAATTGTATGGTCCATACAAGTAGTCCCAACAAAGAAATATAGGGATGGAGCTATGGGCAGGGGCGGAGCCAGAAAT
This sequence comes from Ottelia alismoides, assembly GCA_037367405.1. NCBI lineage: Eukaryota > Viridiplantae > Streptophyta > Magnoliopsida > Alismatales > Hydrocharitaceae > Ottelia > Ottelia alismoides. The sequence goes on along the minus strand of JAZKJV010007884.1, from coordinate 43,539 downwards.
ATTTTAAAGGTGGGGCCGATATTTAGTCAAGTATATAAATAACTGAAAATACTACTATTAAGGTACATACTTTTAAAGATGATGGATAAACTTATATACTTTATCAAAGTTGCGTTCGACGATTTTTCATCACATAGGAATCATCAATGATGTCTTCAACAATGACTTTTCTTGATATCTCCTTTTCAAGGACAATATAGGTGATATATGGTCAACGTATCTTAATAACAAATTACAAGTTACAAATTAATACATATTATCATGGATAATATAGGGAAATGTTTTAATCATAAAAGCATACAATGGTACACTAAGTAAAAAAATCGATTAACTATAATACCCGGTAATACACAAGTCCTCTTCAGAATTTAGATATTGAATGCTAATTATGTTAATACAAATTTTGACTTAATCCAATAAAGGTCAATATGAATTTCTTAAGTAATTAACTAAATCCCAAAGAGATCGCCCAAAAAATAATTGTATATGTACTACAGATCAGGTATGCATTGCATATTAGAAGTTTTTTAATTAACATTTTTAACGAAGTAAACTGAAGCCATAAAAATACTATTTTACCTTACAATCTTTGCTTGCCTATATAGTCTACAACTAGTCCTTTCGTGCCATCGCTCGCGATTTTGCAGACCCCAATCCTGATATAAACTCTTGCTTGCTAACACCTGCCAAGAAAAACAATCAAAGTAATTCATAATTCAATCCCTAATAAGAACAAATAAACATAATAAAGTAAAGAATGTGGGATGGGCATTGAAATTTGGAGATTCTTGATAATAAGAATTTCTTGGAATAGAAAATTTTCCTCGTTGGTCTCCCTCGTCATGCTTATCATTTTTTAACGGTGATCTATTTGTTAAAAGGTTTAATGGGGCTGCTTTCATCCCATTTTCGGTATTTTTTATTTTTTTTCAAAAATAGCACCATGTATATTCATCTATATATCTCTCCTATATGTCATTCGAATTTTGTTAAAAACATAGACTCATATCCCCTTCATATAGAACAGATCGATTATAGCAATCTTTAGATCGTTAAAATTACCTGTTCTAAATGGATGGCATATGTATCTTTGTCTCTGACGAAATTCGAATGGTATATTGGAGGGATATATAGATGAATATATATATATATATATGATTATATTTTTTCAAAAAAATTACGTAAAAATTAAGGTGGGGGCGTCCCATTTTTTCATATTTTGAAAATCTAATCTTTTTGTTTGGTTATAGCACCACCGAAATAAACAAACAAAAGGCAAAATAAAATTGCATTCTTATAAGATCCGAAGGCTCCTCAATTCCCGATGAAAGGCGAGATCTCCCCATCGATATTCAAATTTGATAAGTATCTGTGAGTATCAAGTAAGAACCCATCAATAGTTACGACTCTTCTCATCAAAAAAAATGCAGAGAAGGAAGCATAAACACGAGGCCGCCCAATCCTTACAGGGATGAGATCGGGAAGGCAAGACACCCCTTCAGAGAGAGACGGAGGTAGGGGATGTGCTGGAAAATGCCAAATTGTAGAATTTGCTAATTTGAGATGACGGGTTGGTTCCAATCAGAAAGAGAGCTGAGAAAATTGCAAATTACAACCTCAACACTTGAGCTAGGAAAGGGGATATATGATCTTAAGAGGGGTCTAATAATTTTCAATTGGGAAGGGGGGCCATGGCCCCTACCCGCCCCCACGTAGCTCCGCCCCTGGCTATGGGCATGTCAGGGTACCGTGGCAGCCAAACATGGCTTAAAAGTTCTTATGGAGAAGCATTTAAATATTATTTAATATTCATAACGCAAGTACGTAATAAAAGATATCACATGGTGAAACCTCGTAAAAAAGGGGTATATAGAAGTATGAGATTACAGGAACAGCTATGCTAAAATACTATCCAAGGGACATATATGTAACTCGAAAAGCACGAGGGTCGTGTAGAAAAAGATCATATTTAGAGGACTATATTTGAAAGATTGAAGACTCACTAGAATATCAATTATGTGGAAGGATCCTTTATTTAAGAATCCTATATACATAGATAATCCATATCTGCACGTGTGTCTACCGATATTCGGTGATGCTCAGTTATAGTAATATATCAAGAAAACATGTTTGATTTATCCCTAACTTGGGAGCCACTCCAATCACAATTTCACCTTTCTTTTTTCTAATTATCAGGCCAACTAATGGAACAAAAGCATTGCATAATCAGTCGCAACATCGAGTATGCATACCTACCTATCTACACTATAGACTCAACGCTCAATACTAACTAGAGCACACAACACACATCATGGAGAGTGGATCCTCTGCTGTGGTTGTGTGCCTATTGTGATCGCGTGAGCTGCTCGATCTTGATCGAGTGGTTTACACGATTTTACACAGTACAAGCCCAGAAAAAGTGTAAAATCGTGCGAACCGCTCGATCAAGATCGAGTGGTGCACACGGTTACTGCAGATTCTGCTGTATTTTCGCCTACAACAGACGATCCACCTCCCACATCACGACCATCTCAAACATTGAATCTCTTTATATCTTTCATCGGAGAGACCATTAGAAACATACAAATCACCAACCAAGAATTCTAGATGTCTACGTATCTAATCTGCATAACTTTTTTATTGGATTTGTACTATCTACATTTGCTTTGAATGTGCGGATAAATTCTACTCGTTAAGATATTGGACATTATACCATACATCTTCTCCAGCCTCAATCCAAAATGTGCCATGCTAATAATGAATGAAAACTATTGTTGTAAGTAAACTCATCTAAGTGCATATGAGCTTCCCAAGATCTTTTCCTTTCTAATATACACAATCTAAGCAAAATTTTGAGTGCTAGAATCATTCCTTCACTTCTAATATGTTAGGGATGATACGATGTACCGGTATGTAATGTTGCACACGGACCTCTATGCATAGCTTGCCAAAAGTTGCTTTTGAATTGCGATCCTTGATCAGACATGATATCATTTGGAATGCCACAAAGTATATCAATTGTGAAGCAATGAACTTACCACTGACAATCAAGAAATGCGATGACTTGTTAGCCTATCTAAGATTACCCAAATGGAATCATAACCATCTAACGTTCATGGCAATAGACCCACATAATCCATCGTAGTGCTTACACATTTACACTGGCGAATAGGAAGAGGCTCTAGAAGTCCAACTGGATGTATGTCCTCAACTTAACCTCTTGACACACAAGACACTTACTCACCAAGTCTGAAATTTCATACTTCGTTCATGGCCACCAATAATGTTATCATATATTTCTGTACATATTCGTGTTGTTGGGATGAATTAGATACCTCGTGCAATGTGCCTTATCCATAATATTCTCTTTTAAATTCTTGTCCTTGAGGACACAAAGCCTTGCACAATTCTATAGAATCCGATCTTTGAGTGTGAATCCTTCGAGTTGTTCTTAAATGTCATGGTCCTTGTAGAGCTACAATAATTTGTCAATTCTTTAGTCCCTTATGACCTAATGTACTAACTCAAGTTCGTAAGCGCTCGAAGCTATCTGGACCCTCAAATATTTATCAAAGGATCTTCAGTCATAAACCTACCATGAGCTTCCATATGTGTGACTTCAACTCTGCCATAATAGGTGATTGGCTTATTGCGTCTACTACGACATTGGCTTTTCTTGGATGATAAATAATCTTGCAATTATAATACTTCAATTGGACTTAAGGAAAGCATACATGGTAGGACTAGTCGAAAAAGGGGTCAGGATTAGGTCCTTCTGCCTATCATATGAGAAGATTTTGTCATGTTTCTTAGGTTGATTTGGATGAACAAGGATTGGCACGGGTAAATGAATCAAAATAAGACTCGAGAATGAGATGTTCATGGAAAAATATTCGTGGAATCGGATGTGTCTGTGGCAGGTCGACTCCTGCCAAAAAGAAGGTTAGGATGTGGGATTAAGGATACAAGACTTTCTATTTTAGGAGCTACCAATTATGCTTTTCTAATTTTTTATGACCATCTCCTTTGTGACAGGTTCAACTCCTTCTAATAAAAAAAATCCTTTAGGCTATGTAATATGAAGAGATTTCAAACTTCTCTTAGTTGGCACTCCTCAACCCACGAACTCTTAGCGGATAAAGATAGCGTTACCTTATGTCACCAAATCTTTAGTGCAAATACTTTAAAGTAACAAATATTCGCTTTCAATGATTGATGACATGTTCGATCAATTTCAAGAGGCCAAGATTTTATCAAAAGCAAACATAAGGTTTGGATGTCATCAGTTAAGAATCAAGAATAAGGATATATCCAAGAGTGCATTCATAACTCGTTATGGTCATTAAGAGCTTCTGGTCATGACATTTGGGTTGACAAATGCACCTTTGACTTTCATGGATCTCTTGAATCGTATTTTTGGGTCATTATTAGATTATTTTATTATTGTCTTCATCGAAGGTGTTCTAAATTTACTCCGCGGATAAAATCATGGAATATTATACAATTCGTATAAGTTCAACAATATGCTCAAACCTTAGTTCAACATTTATAATTTTTTTACTAGTTAACAAACTTGACAGGCATGGATAAAGCCATGATTTCATATCTAGGGGATCATATTAAGTCGATATTCATACATACAAAGATTGAAAAATATATTGAAGAAGTTGTGCTTTACAAATTTCTAAAAATATATCAAAATATATGTTGAGATTACATAAAATTGTAAATATAAATTATAAAATCAAAACTAATTTGCGACAATTTTTTCTTGAACATAATATATGTTTGGTTTTGCATAGCTTCTAATAATGCATTTTATATGTTGAAGATTTCGTATTAATCTTGCAAATGAGAAATAATAGAAATTAACCACATTAAGTAGAATAGATGCGTAGGGTTGTAGAGAGAGAGAAGTAGACTTGTATTTGAGAGTCTTATACTCTCAAGATTTCTCTCTAAATGTTAAAGGCAACTCAAGTTCTCATAATGCAAAGGCTTTCATGTGTTGAAAGAGAGAGGCTTGCCCTCTATTTTATACACCTTGGTGGGTGTCCCCTTAGAGTCCAACTCTAAGAGGGAACATCTACCATGAGGGTCCTATAAAGACTGAGAAACAAGTTGTCTCTCAATTATCATGTAAAATAAATAAATAATAAATAAGAAAAAAGAGAGTCGTAATATAATTAGGACTAACTTAAGGGTGGACGACCAAGCTTCTCAAGCTTGGACATCCACCATGCTTGTTTGTTGTTGCAATATCTTCATGATAATTCAATTACTAAAATTTGTGAAATTTATAAGAGTTACCTAATAACTTATTAATATTTATTCATAAATCCAAAGTAAAATGTAAATCCAATTTATATTTCAATGTGAATCAAACAACTTTTCTTTGTGGCGTAAAGGAATAGCGATTTCTTTTTATAAAATGAAAGGTAATGGGAAAAATAATTCAGAAATATCGAGGGTTTCCGTAATTTTTTCATTCCTCTGTGTAAATAACCCAATATGGGTTCACAATCAATAACATCTTCATCATCGAGAGTAATGATTAGTCGAAGAACACCATGCATTGATGGGTGTTGATGACCCATATTGACTATCATGAGATCCTTTCTTGTAGCCGGTATAGTCATATTTTTTTCCTCGATTCATTATTTCATGAATTTCTCAAAACGAGGTTCATTAAAAAGCAAAATCTAACAACTAATTCTTAGTAATATTTTTTATCTTATATCTAGTAATTCTAACACTAATAATATACTAATAAACTATTCTAACAATAAATAATAATATAAATTTCATAAATGAAAATGAATGAATTTATAATCTAAACTCATTTCTAAAAATTTGCAGCCAAATTAACGAGTTTTTTGCTCTCGAATATCTAGTTGACCTATTAATTTTTTACATTGTACTTTATTTTTCTTTGCCAAATAAGCTAGTAATCGTTGGCGTTTTTCCAGAATTATTCGAAGACCCATCTAAGATAATTTTTTTGTGCAATTCAAGATGTAAAGTAAGTTTACATGTATGCCTTGAAATAATATATGAATCTTATTCATATACAAATATATGTATTAATTATTATGAATCAATATATCCATATTAATTATATATGATATGGATTATATCCACAAAACTCTGGATATACACATATCCATGATAATAATAATTATTACCATATTATTTATATCATTAAGTACAAGTTCTAATCCAGTTAAGACTCATGAGCAGAAATCTCAAGCACTTAGAGATAATGTCAAGGATCATATTATCCATGTATAATGACTTGAAACTTGGATAACTATACAATTTCAAGGTTTATATCACTTTTGGCAAACCATAAGACAATCTTGTATTTGAGTTTGAGATGAAATGATTCATACTCTATGTGAGCTCAATGAAACGCATTACTCTCTCCATGAGCTTAATAAATGAGCGCATTGATGAACTCAACTTCTAGCTTCATTTCTAATCATAGTTCAAACCATTTGGAGCTTAGAAATAAGCTCAAGAAGCGTGTTATCTCCATTTCCATTATCATTTCTCTTTTCAACATTTGGACATTGAAATTGAACTTGGATATTGGAGTCAAATGAGATGAGACTTAATCCAATTAATTCTCATATCATTAAGCCAAGAAGTGGAGTCGCTAAAATCCATCTAGTTTCAACATTCTCTCAGAATGGAAGTGTCATGGTAGATGATGTTTCAATATATATTTAACCTAGAGTATTCCCAATACTCATTCATCCTTTATACTAGAAGATTTTGATATATCCGAAGTTCGAACCCTAATTTAACTATCTTCTTCGGTACATATCAATAGATTTATCATTCGATATTTGGGAAAAAAATATTAATTATATACTTTTCAAAAGTATATATTAATATCTTGAATTATTGTCTTATTTCATAAACAAGATGACCATGCATTGAATTCTTTATGATCCAAAAATATCTCACGAGTGAGCTCTGTCTCCCGGTTCATCAAGTATGAACATGTACGATTCTTTTGAGAGATCATACTTCTCATATATCCTTATATGCACACCAACTCATTGGTATATGGACCTTGATTAAGTTTTCAACCTAATAGTCTATCTAATGTGCACATTTAGACATACAGATGTATATCTGTCTCTGATCAATGGATGTGTGCTTGATCATGACAATTACGATTCAGGTTTGATTTATATCAACCTCATCAAGTCAACTCTTTAACTTGACTACTCCGACACCTCCGACTCTCTATTTCTATGTAGAAATCCACACCAAGAAGTCAGTCAGAAATCAATCTATAGAGAAAGATTGTCATCTCTTTCTCAGACTGGAGATAATTATTGAATATGCAAGATATTCAATATGATAATGGTGCATGACTCTATTTGTACAAAGGGACCTTATTTTAAGTGCATTCACAAATACTAAAACATTCATTTCATATAGGCACATCATACAATAACTTTTATTGCATTAATGAGTCATTAATGACTTACAAATCCAACACACTCAACGAACGTATATTTTATTTCTAATTTAGTAGTATTTAATATATGTATATATATTGTGTAAAATCATTCCCATATAACTCGACTAAGTCCTAGTTAGACAATCTAGCTTAGTAAGCCAACCAAACTTAACTAAGATCGTATACTGTCCGATGAAGATGAGATTGTAGTAAGAGTTCTATCCAATCATAGAACTATATAAGAAAAGAATCACCACAATTTCCCATTTAATATGATGAGATTTAAGATATAAGCAAGTAAAAAACTACATCCATTCAAAGTTAGTTACATCTATATCCAACACCCAACATGCATCGTTCACTAATAAAATTAAAAGTACAATTCTATAGATACAAATCTATCTAAGAAAGTAAATGACATCAACGGAGGCTCGATTCTTAGCTCTACTCGTGGTACTACCCCTGTTCGATGTATATATTATATGACGAGTGAAGGATTACCAACCACATGCTGAGTGAGCTAACTAGCTCAACAAAGTATAAAAAAGATAATCAACATGAATTAAGTTAACACAGGTTAACAAGTATAATTGATCGAACATTATAATAAAGAGTAATGATAACACAACTACATTTATTCTTTAAAACCGAGGCTCGCATCGAAATTCAATCGACTCACACTAGTGTTCTTTAACACAATTCTTGATTTTCAAGTATGTTTGTATCATGATTTGTACTTGAAAGAGTGAGGTAATCCATGTACTTCTCAATCTCACTTGACATTATACCTATATCTAAGTATGTGTCACTACAAAAAAATTGAGCTATAGTGACGGTTTTGAAAAAATCCGTCACTAAATTAGCCGTTGTTAAATATATAACGACGATATTATTCGTTGCGAAATGAATTTTCGTCCTCAAAATTAGCAACGAATATCATATCTGTCGTTATATCATTAGCAACGGTCCACATAGCGATGCTTATTCGTTGCTATTTTTCAAAATTTTAATTAATCGTCGCTAAATTTTGAACTAAAAAAATAGCGACGATTAGTTGAGATTTTGAAAAATAACAACGGATAAGCGTCGCTATATAGACCGTTGCTAATGATATAACGACATATATGATATTTGTTGCTAATTTTGAGTACGAAAGCTCATTTCGCAACGAATAATATCGTCATTATATATTTAACAACGGCTAATTTAACGACGGATTTTTTCAAAACCGTCACTATAGCTCAATTTTGTTGTAGTGTGTATACATGAGAATGTGTACCTAGTGCGAGGGTACATTAACTTCCCTCTTCTCTACAACAAGAGGTCAACATCATCAAAATCCATCCTTCTCCTTTACATCACATGGCTGTAAAATGTCAAGAAGGAAAAAGAATGTCCCTCTCACCCTCTTCCACTTTGAAGGAAAATAACACAAGAAATGAAAAAGATTGGAGCTATAAATACATAACATATCCAAATACCTATTATAAGTATAAAGTAAATTCAACCCATGCATGACCTCCTATTTTATCATTCCCTATACTACGAATATATAGATGAGGTTTGAACCTACTTTGTTTATAGTAGGCTAACATACTGCATAGCTTTGGTCTTGAACCTTCTACATATATAGCATGGATTTGAACCTAACGTATATTAAAAGCATGTGTTTGAACATGCTACACATTCATAGCAATTTCTATATATCTTATGGGGGAAATATCATCAATGTATGAGAGTAATCACATTGAGAAAATAATAGAATGTTATAAATGAGAAAATAACATGCCAAGAAGAAAATAGCATCCTATAGATGAGAAAGCAAAATGCTAACGATAAAACTAACACACTGTTTATGAAATATAGTGTGCATATGCGAATAATATAGTGAATAGAATATAGTCTAATGATGGGAAGGAAATAACATGCAAGGTTATAACTATATAGTAGGTTCACATTAAACCTATTATACATATGGAGCTTGTTCCAAACCCCTTCTAGAAAATCAAGAATTCTATTATATATATTTAAAGTAGGGGTTTGAATATGTTATAATAGAGTTCATAATGGTTTATGACTAATTTATGAGTGGATAAAAGAAATTGCACATAAACCATATCTATCAATAATTTCTATAAAAATCAGAGATGGAAGTCCTAGGGAGAAGACAATGATGGTAGAGTATATGAGTGGAGAACTTCTTTCCAAGAAAAGTCATTAACCATTCATAGCAACTTATATGTTATAACTCAATTTTTACAAACATATGTACATAGGTACATAGGTATATATGTCTATAGGTAACAACAGAACATGCACTTATATGTCATGTGTAATCACATTAAAATAGGTCATGTTATTAACTGCAAACAATTCGATTATATTGTTACTATAGCAACTAGGTCAAAGATGTTGTGTTATTCTACTTTAAACAAGTAACAATATACAAAAAAATTACTTCATGTTGATGTGATTTATGTCATAATATTATCACTAGATTTTCAAAATAGCTTTTTATTCGTTAAGGGTTCTGAGTATAGTTTTCACAATATAGCTAATGCCTTTGCAAAGGTATAATACTCCATCTTTTGCATATTTATGCTTTTTATTTCCCATTTTTGGTACATGTTCTCCATGTCATATTGTTGGTCCGCTCCATCATTTTATTTCCCACTCTTAATATGCATTCAACTAATTAATACAAATCGAAATCACCTAAAGTTTGTACCACACATGTATATTTTTGCAAGATATAATGGTCTCAATTAACCAAGGGTAAGGTACATATTAAACCCTATATAGAATAGTCATCAACATATGCAAGCTTCTTTGTTCTGAAAAAGTTAAATCATAGTGGGTACCTTAGTAATGAAAATCACAATGGAGAAAATATGTGACAACGTACTGATGAATTTAGGATTCATTCAACTAAGATCCTCAACTTGAGCTCTTTCTTTGAACAAACATGTCTTTGTATTAAATTTCATTTTTTATTATTTACAAATGCATTATTAATATTTCATAATTATATATATATTGCATAAAACTACAAAATCCGACAAAACATAATGGATGGACTTGTACATACTGACTTAAAAATAAGAAACAAATGGGATGCAAGCACATGTATTGTGCCTCACTCCAAAGACATGTGCAACATGATCGAGTCGATAGATAAAGCAGAAAAAAATGAAAGAAAAACTGAAAAATACACTTCACATATGTACAAATGTACCTATATGTAAATTGTACAATATTCAATATTTTTTATAAAAAATTGTTAATTCCAATTAATGTGAAACTACTGTTATTAGGTACATAGTACTAACCTAAATTAGTAAAAAATTAAAAATACTAACCTAAATAGATGGTAAACAAACCAAAACCCTACTCATTCGTACAGACATATATGAAGTCCTACTCGTGATTTGAAATATTAAACGTTCAATTATCTATAAAATAAGATTAATTTAAAAGGAACTACACTTGAATTTCCACGTTCTATTGTATATGATATCATTATACATTTAGAATCACGAGATTCCATGGTCAAAATTTCTTTTTTTATTTTCTTTTGCTTTTATTACCTAGATTGTAATATAACCAATTACAGGAGGTTTAAAATAAAAAATTACAAGAAAAGTCAAAAATAGATTTGCCTTTTTTATTTATATATACCACATTTATATATTTTATTATATGTTTTCTTCACTATTAAAAATTCAAAAAACGAGATTAATGTGTATGTATTATATGATAAATAGGGGACCTTTCAAATGAGGTGGGGGCTTTTCTGAAATTGTAAAAGCCACTGCGAATTTAGTAAAAACTCTGTAACAGTTTTGTAAAATATACACAGCACATTGTAAAAAAATGAATTTTGTAAAATATAGCATCTAAATTCAAATCAATATTTCCATCCATTATAATAATATTTTCATAATTTTATTTCACTATACATGTTGTGTTAATATTTATTATTATATGTATGAAACAAGAAATTGTAAAATATATTAGAAAGATGCCTAAATTGAGGGTGGCTCACCATATATATGGTGAGACCCCGCCTCATTTGAAGTTTCTCCATGATAAATATACAAAGATATAATATGCATAATTATAAGAAAAATGTAAAAGGAAAAAAATACAAAACCTGAGAAATGTGTATTTTGTACATATAAAATAAATTAAAAATTCGATATCTATCAGCAAAATACGTTTTCAACTCTGGAGTCCTACGTGGAATTCGGAGTGTTAAGCACTTTTTGAGATTTGGTCGTAAACTATATTACGTTCTATTTCCTTTGTTTTCCCTTTCTTGCTTTTTTGTTGTGTCATGTGCCAGTCAACATCTCTAGTGTTTCTAGCCATGATGTTTAAAATGACATTGGCCTAACTTGATATTTCTACACGGCCTTATTCGTTCGGAGAAGAAGCACTAGAATACGAGGTCAATTCTCCATCCGACATGGTTTCCAAGAATACGGTTATTCCCATCCACATCATATTATTCCATCTTTATTCTTATTTTTATTCCACCTTACCTACTCTTATTCTACCTCAATTTTCTTATTCCTATCTTTCAAGCCGAACATAGAATATACTCTTATTCTCGTTATTTCCCGTCCTTATTCATGCTTATTCCCAAACTGAACGTGCCATACAGACCTAAGACAATGAATAATTTGAATATTTATTGTTATATTTTCCAATGTTAAAGATATGACAATTTCCAAAATCGAGCTGAACCGAACCTGATCGATATTTTCATTTTATCAAATTGAAATTGAACCCTGTTAAATGGACCGAACCGAACCTAAGTAAGTTGACTCAAATTCGGTTCAATTACACCCTTACAAACCACTATCCGGGAAAATTGCATAGGGACCCCGCAATTCACTGACGAAAAACGTAGCATACGAAATTCAATCAGTCCAAACCTTTGGGTGGGATTAGATTTCGAGAAATCACGAGCCACGGTCAAATTGGATGGCTTTAAGAACAAATCCGATCTGAGACAAAAGTCAAACAATAGACAATCTGACTGTTGTAAGAAGAGCTATATATATATGTATATATATATATATATGTATATGTATATGTATATATGTATATGTATATATATGTATATGTATATATATATATATATGTATATATATATATGTATATATATGTGTGTGTGTACATATGAATATCCTAATTCTTTGACCCATGGGCCCAATATTCCGGACATGATGCACTTTTATCCAAGGTTTTTGAAATCAGACCGGACACTGAACCGGAAATCTTACTGAAATGTCCGGATCGGGTCGAACCATGTAATCAAACCGGTTCAACCGGATGATGACATCATCATTATTTAAAATCGGATTAAACCGAACCGATGAAAAAAAGTTGTTGAACCGGTTAATCAAACCGAAATGAAATAATATATATAATATACACTTAATATACTTGAGATATATATAAAATACATAGATAATATATATATTTCACGCTATACATAAACTATTTTTCTTATACACTATCAAATATCATACATATCATATATGGGAAAAAGGACCCTACAACGGCGGGTGCAGGAAATTCCCTACACCCGGCCTAATTTTTCATTATTTTTTGATTTTATTGAAATGAAATCTTGGGAAATTTAGATCACCATGTATCACCATGTTGTCATTCCAAATTCAACTTAATTCGACACTTATATCATCTCCATCAAGACTATCAAATTTTAACGGTCTCAGAATTGCTGAAATCAACCCCTTTTAGATGAACATGTTAGGAATGTTTATTTTACTTGAAATTTGAAACACTTATTCCCCTCAACATATTAAGTAAATCCTCATAACTTTTAATTCAAAAAAAGTAAAAAAATAATGCGAAAATGGGGTGGGTGCAGGGAGTTTTCTACACCACTAAGTGCAGGCTCCCTGCCCTCATCATATATATATATATATATATAGATATTATTTGGATTAGATGCTATATAACATGATAATAGTTTAATGATATTAAAAACTCAATATATGCAAAAAGTTGTGTTAGTGTAGTTGGTTAGAAGTGTAAAATAGGTAACCAAAGGTCATGGGTTCATCTCTCTTTACCAATAAAATTTTTAAATAATTTAAAAATTAAGTGTGGTCTGTTGAACCTGGTTAAACCGGATAAAAAAATAGATTGAACCGGACATGTTAATTAAAATTTGAATAATCGAGCTCAACCGGCATAAATAGGTTAACCGGACCAATCTAGACCTGATTGAGGCTTTTATCAATAATTCAGAATCCACCTAAAAAGCAGAAGCAGACAACGGGCAGCCGTCCAAGACTTTGTGATAATGCCACGTGGTGAGACCATTCTCATACGAACCACGGGCCTAACTGTTTCATGCTTTTGTTATAAATGATACTGACGGAGACACCAATGACGAGCACATAACTATATGATATGTAACGTGCAAGTTGCACGATGAAACAAAACAGATCGGATGAACAGAACCCACCTGATGTCAACGCAGAAGAAAGGCTGCTTTTTTTGCATCTGATTAGAAATATAATCTAAAGGACTGCATAAACCAACTTCTCTCGTGGCTCCCACTCCAACATTCACGAACATGACCATAGATCTAGAAGTTATTATGAACAAATCACCTTTTTTTCTCAAAACAATCAGGTTTAAATAAGATGGAGAGATATGCATCAGAATCTTCCTAATCAGACAGATCGCATATAAAATTCAAATATTATCTTATGTTATGCCACAGGAAAAATGTGCTCAAGCATCTCCATTTTCTGCAGACCTCTCTGTGTTCCTGACAAAAACATAATTATAACCATTAAGTCATTAAAAAACTCAAGAAGGAACTAGTTAGCAGATCTACCTTGTATCCCAAACTTAAAGTAACCGACACAGGTAAAAGCATGTGCATCATGTGTGCATGAGAAGAAAAATAATACCCTGTTTGTGGTGAGTAATCAAGATTAATAGTGACAGGACCATCATTCACTAAGTTAACCTGCATACCACTTAAATTTTATTGCCAGAAGGGACGGAAATCTGCTAAAAGGAATGGACTTCGACTCACCTATCATTGCTCCAAAGATACCATCTTTATACCAAATTATATTTTATATACAATAAATAGAATAAATAATGAATGTTAATTTGCATAATTTAATAATATTTACATGCATTTAACTAGGATTTTAAGGCCAAAATTATAGAATAAAGAAAAGAAAAGAAATAGAATAAAATATCAAAGGTATTTTACGACCATAAACCCCGAGACTTAGGCATCTTGATGACTGGACTAACAAGGAATAAAGTAGGGGAAGATAAAGGTCAAAAATCTAATAAAAATCACATTCTTTTATTAATCAAAAATTTATTTTTGGGAACTATTTTATTCTTTATTATTTATACCTCAAATAAAGAAACTTTGTACATGAAAGTTGTAGACAAAAATACATAGAAAATTTAAAAAAGTGAGTTTACACAAAAATAATATATAGTATACTTTTTATACTCAGAATAAAAAGCCAAAACCCAAACTTCCCAGACATGTATCTCCTCCATACGAACTCAAAATATACCAAAATCACCTTTAATTGTATATAACTTTTAATAAGCTATTTAATGAAGACTTTAGAAGAGTTAGAATTCTAACCTTGTGCTAGGACCTACGGGTCAAGGCTGGTTTCATTTAATTTGTAGCTAAGATGCAAAAGTTAGGTTTTGAACCTATATTGTATAGTATACTTGAATAAAATATTCATTTTATTTATTCTTTAAAATTTTTTATAATTTTATATTTTTATAATTTTGGAAATATTATCTATAATATATATACATATTTAAAATACAATAAAACCATAAATATAGTATTCAAATAAAATAATACACAAAAATACATAGGTGAATATACTATACTTATACCTATGTAATATATACCCTATTTATTTAAGTAAACATATTATTATCTCAGAAAAATATAACAAAAAAATATATTTATGTGTATAAAAATAATTTATAAATATATAAATTAAGTGTATAAAATAATAAAATAAAAAATACAAAATAAAAATAAAATATACAAAATATAGGTAAATAAACCTATACAACCCCAAATATTAACTTGTAATAAGCCCATAAAAATAAATAAAAATCATATTAACATATTACATATAATAACGAATATTTTTTATTTTATAACTTAGAATCAATCAATTCATTTATTATTTACTAATGCTTTTACAAATAATTTCGGATCATCTTTTTCCTAGTTGGTCTACGTGGACCAACCAGATCGAGTCAAGAGTTGACCCTAGTCAACTCTTCAACCTACGCTTGCACCTTGTCAAACCTTGTTTGACCCGCACTTCTCCCTTTTTCCACGATCGATGTAGTCATCGATGGGATTGATTCTTTAATGACTTTTTCTCCTCGATCTACTTTCTTTCACGCGCCATCGTCTCCTCGAGGATTGCATCATTGTATCAACCGCTCCATATCAATCTTCCCAGCCCTGAACACAAGACGAACTTCTCCTTCCTTTCGATTTTGAATCCCCTTAGCTCTGTTTCTTCTCCTCCTTTTTCCCTCCATGGCTCGAGCTCCGTGACAGGGAGCTCGCCTAGCTCTTGGTTGGATCGAGGAAGCTGTGCTAGGGCGATCTCCACCACCTCTGACGGTGCTCCGTCGTGAGGTATCCATCTCATTGCTAATGTCATTTGAGGTTTCTTTTTATCACTTTTTAGGTAGCCATTATATGTAGATTTCATTTCCTATCTTTGGCTTTAATTTTAGCTAATTGATTTAGCATAAAAATCTACATTCGTAGTTCGTCGGAGCTCCGCTTCGGCGAACCATTTCATCGTCAACCACCGTGTCTCCGATCCACCTGACCACCTCACCTTCTTCCCCTACTGATTTTCAATGCCCTGCACCACTTAAGTCAACCAGGTCCTACGTAGATCTGGAGAAAGGTGATCCACCTTCGCCGCATCATCGGAGCACCTCTGCCACTCCCCACCTTTCACCCATCCCCACTAATAAAGCCCCCTAGGAACCCCATTTTTCTTGTGTAGTCCTTTCTACAGGTCCTGGAGGATAAGGACCCATTGGGGGTTGATTTTTAGCAGTACGAAGGTACTTGGAGCTGCGAACTTCACTGAGCCATCGGCATCCCTCTGTTAGCTCCCAGCCTTTTCTAAGGCATCCAGCAGTTGCAAACACATTCAAGGAGCATCCCAAGCCTTGGATGAGGGCCATCCACCACCGAATCACGATATAGAGGTGATTGAAGGAGCCCCGATCTAATGTTCTTCCATGTTCTTACGGGAAAGTTGTAGCCGTCGGATCCTTTAATCACTCCAGTTTTGATCGTAGTCGTCTGATCTGATCATGAGCGTCGATCGTCGAAGCGTCATTGAGCATCCTCAACATGACACATGGATAAGTGGGCGAATCTCGCCCATTGGATCACGCAATATAGAGTGTAAATTGCAAAATCACCCCCCCATTTTTTGTATTTTAAATTTAGTCCTATAATTTGTAGTTTTAATAATACTTTCTGTAAAATTGCACAAGGAACCCTAAACTTTATTCTAATTGCACATCGATCTTGGCCACATCACCTTACATGCGGTCCCACATGAGGTAGCGATTTTGCATGTAAACCCTCATGAGTTTTTTATTTCATGTTTAGTCCTAAAATATTTAATATTAGTTGAAAACTTTTTGGATTTTTGCAGAACAACGTTGTGCTTAATTTTCATTACATTTATACCCTTTCTAGGATATTAATTTTTGTAATTGTTTTCCATTTATTAAAAATATCATCTCTACTCTAAAAATTCTCAAAAAAGGATTAAGTGTTTATTTGCTTGTACTTTCGTGCCATATTTTTTTATTTGTATTTTAGGCATTTTTCCTCTTTTCTAAAAATCAAAAGAGTGTGTTTTTATCCATGTTTTAATTGAAAATTACAAAAAAATATATTTTTTTTAAAAGCTCAAAAAATATATTTTGTTTATTGTAGTATTTTACAACTCCATACCAACAATCCCTAAAAATAAAAAAAGAAAAGTATAAAAAATTAAAAAGCGCCAAAATCCAGTAAAAATATTAAAAAACTAAAAACTCTAAAAATATTGATTTCTATTTTGTAATTCCTATATATTATTTATTATATATTAAAATTGATTTGGAAAATTTTGGACACCTTTTGTTATTTTTTTATCTCCAAACCAATTCAGTCAATTTATTTAATCCCTGTCTTGGGATAATTTTGACTTTAAAATTACTTAAAAATAGAAAAAACCCATAAAAATTACAAAAATAGTAAAAAATATTTAAAATACAAAAAAAATTATTTTCCATATTTCGATTATTTTTAGTAGTATTTGTAAATATGCTACCTTATATTATACATATAGTCTTATTTTTTATTTTATTTTATAAAAAAGAAATTAAAAATCAAGAAATACAAGAATAAAATAAAAATAAACAATAAAAAACAATTAAAAATACAAAAAATTAAAATTCATAAAAAAAACATAAAAATAAAAACCTGCACAAAAACACTTAGACAAAGAACACAAATTTTGGAATTCGTTTTCCCGATCTATCACGTTTGCTCCCTATATTTGACACTCTACATACTTACTTTTTTTTATTTTTAGAAAACGGTCAAGAAATTCATTCATCATAAAGCCCGAAGGCTAGAGTTTAATAAACATGATAATTTAAAGCACCACCACACAGGAGTGTAGAACCACAGTCTACAGCTATAACAAAAAGACAACCCAGAAACCAGCCACAAAAGAGGCGCAGGCCACAGCAATGCAGATCGAAGGCGTCCAAACAAGCCACCGGAAGAACGGAAGAGCAATGCACAGAATGAACGCCCCAGAATACATGCGGAACATTAACAAAAAGGCTGTGGCAGGAGCTTCCCATAAAAAAAGGCCAAACTCAGATCAGCGAAGAGCCATTCCTGATCCACCCCGGGATTGACCACGGGAAGAAGAAAACACCTGAGACGACGGAGCCATCTGGACATGATCTGGTAGCAAAAGAAGAGCATGAAATAATAAAGTTAAAGATAGCGAAACAAACGATCCAGCACATAGGCCAATTTGCCCTCAACCAAAGTTAGCATCATGGGATAGTGAACAATTTACACGCACCAAGCAAATTTGAGAAGCATCCGTCAAAATTCTCGGGATGTTAATTGGAATACCCTCAAAAGCGATCTTGCAACGGGCTCTCCAAATCGACCACCAAAGAGATGCCCGCATTGCAAAAATCTGCCAATCAATAGCATTATAAGATTGCCTCGAAAAGGATTCGAGAATTGTTTTTAAGCTTATCTTCGTGTTCGGCAAGTTAGCTTTTGTAAATAAACAATTAGAAACCGTACAAGTTTCAAATAAGTGCTCATAGGATTCCAAATCTGAATTACAAAGATAGCATCTGTTAACGGAAGAGATGTTAAATTTGTAAAGAAGGTCCTGTGCTACAACCTTCCTATGAGCCAACAACCACAGAAAGTACGAAATTCTAGGATCAAAGATTCTCGACCAAAAATTTAAATTAAAATTTGAATCAATGCCACCTGAGGTTAAAAGATCATAGATCATTTTGTTTATAGATTTGGGCTTGCGCAGTTCCCTAGTAGGGAAAAAACAGAGATCCTTTTGATTGACAGTTAGTTTGTTTGCCATTAAGCTTAATGTATCCTTAATGCATTCAAGTTGAGGCCAAAGTCCAATAGGGGCCCTATAGCACAGTCTCTTAAACCAATTGTTTTTTGCTTTCCAGGTCACTAGCCCTTGGTTAACTGAGACCCTCTTGTTTCTAACCAACTTCCAAATGTTCGGAAATTGGGCTTTAAGTGGAGCCTTTCCCAACAAAGGATCTCTCCAAAGGGATGAATGTTTGCCATCCCCTAATTGCTTTTGAAAAACTCCTCTTAAATCCTGAGAGCCTTTACAAATATCACTCCACACAGGTGAGAAAACTTTACGAGAAGTGTCAAAAAGAGAGATAGGACCATTAAGGTAGTAGCAAGCACTAATAAAATTTGAAAGCCACGGTTTGTCATGCTCTGAAATGCGTATAAAGGCTTTCGTTAGTAGAGCAGTATTGAAGTTCTTAAGATTCAGAATTCCCCAATCGTCATTTGCTTTGGGTCGGCACACTTTTTTCCATGCGACCTTGGCATGCCGACCAAGGTTCAAATTCCCATTCCAAAGAAATTTCCTTCTAACCTGATCAATTTTTTTAATTACATTTGAAGGAGCCTTGAAGCAAGCAAGCATATGAGTAGCTAGAGGAGTTAGAGATGAGTTTATAAGGCAAACCCTTGCTGGCAACGGAAGAATGTTTGCCTTCCAGCCTTGAAGTTTATTTGCAATTTTATCAATAATTTTGGTCCACTCCCCTATATCAGGCCTTTTAGTATCAAGAGGGAAACCAAGATAGGAAATTGGGAAGGCTCCGTGATTCCAAGGTAGAATGGTGTCAACAACATGTTTTTCCTCATCAGAAAGATTTAAGGAAAAGTATTCGGATTTATCCCGATTAATACAGAGCCCAGACATGCTCGAGAAAATTTTTAGAGTATCTAAGACATTTTGAATTCCACGCTTGTCATATTGAATAAATATGAGAAGGTCATCAGCGAATTGTAAATTTGTTATCATCCCAGACATCCCCTTCCTATGGAATCCCCTGCACTTACCCGCGTAGACAAGCTTTGCCAACATCGCATCGAGCACAGACAAAGAATGAATGAAAATGAGAGGAGATAAAGGATCCCCCTGACGGACACCACGTTCAGGTTTAATAAAACCCACCGATGATCCATTGATCTTGAAGGAAGTTTTTGTTGTCTCAAAGAAAGCCCTTATCCAAAGAATAAACTTTCTTGGCACTCTGGATGCCTCGAGCGCTGAGAAGATGAAGGGCCATCTTAAGGTATCAAAAGATTTACGGAAATCAATTTTTAAAATAATAGCTTTGGTATTTGAACGGTTCCAGCAATCAAGAATGCCAGAAGCCACCAAGAGAGCATCAGACGAAGATCGCCCTCTGAGAAAAGCAAATTGCGTGGGGGGCATATTTTCCCGAAGGATAGGGGCCCATCTAATTGCGAGAACCTTCGCAATGATACGCATAGGTAGGTTGATCAAGCTAATGGGTCTGAAGTTTTCAATATTATGATGATCACCTTTCTTGAAAATGAGAGAGATAAGAGTATTGTTTAGAAGTCTAAAGTCTTTCATAGCAAATTCCCCTTTTTCCATTGCAAATAGCAAGTTCATAAAATCTACTTTTAGAGTAGGCCAAAATTTTCGCATAAATTCCACGATAAGGCCATCAGGCCCCGGTGCTTTATTTTGTTTAAAGGATCTTATCGTGGCCTCCACCTCTGTTAAGGAGAAGGCCTTGATAAGCAAATCAGGCTCAGAAGTGGGGCATACCAAATCTTTTGGTATAAATATCAAATCACAAGAAGGATCAGGATCTCTGAAGAGCTCCAAGTAGAAGGATGTAACTATCTTCCCCACTTCACGAATGTCATTGACGAGAAGACCATCTTTATTTTTTAAAGCATGAATATGATTTTTATTATTTTTCACGGAGGCGATGGTTTTCAGAAACTTTGTATTTGAGTTTCCGTCCTTAAGGTATCGAACTTTCGCACGTTGGTTCCACCAAATAAATTCATCATATTTAAGCGCTTCGAGCCTCATGTATAGATTTCTGATCTCGATGGCCATCTCCCGATTTAAGGTTGATGGGTCCATCTCTTTGTTGCCAATATTCTCCTTGAGGGCCAAGATTTCCTTGGAGAAGTCCGAATGATTTTCCTTTCTCCAAGATTTAATAGCTATTTTAAGACGCTTGATCTTGGAAGCCCAAGTGTGAAAGACATTATCAGATAAGAGAGGCAGACACCAATTTGACCTAACAAGAGCGCCAAAACTATCTTTATCAATCCAAATATTTTCAATTTTGAATAAACTATTTAGCCCCCATCTTTGAGCACATGTAGACAACAAGACATGGTGATCAGAGAAGGTCTTAGGTAGAGTACTTTTTGTTTGCAAAGGGAATAGATCCAAGAAGGGAAGATTTGCCAAAATTCTGTCGATTTTAGACCAGGAGCTGGGATCAATGGATCCTGACCAGGTGAAATTTTTTTCCGCATGAGAATAGTCGATTAACCCCTTCTCATTGATCCACTGGTCAAAGTCTTTGTCACATTTTTTAATCTGCGCATTGGATAATCTGTCACTTCTTTTCCTTATTAAATTAAAGTCTCCTAAAATGACCATAGCAGATGTGTCCGTGTCAATTGACCTCAATTCAACGAGAAAAGCATCCTTGTGAATATCCTGGGTTGGTCTATAAACATTGTAAACAATAAACTCGATGTTGTCAGCCTTCCTCTTAAGTTTTAAACCAGAACAAAAGTCCATATGATGTACTTCCAACAGAAGGAACTTGTCAGAATTCTAGCCGCATAATATCCCCCACGTGCAAATATTTGGGTTATGAACCCAATTGAAAGAATCCCATCCACCCCCTTGTGGTAGATTAGGGTTACATTTAGATCGTGTCTCCTGAAGGAAAACGAGTCCTAATGAGTGTTTCAAACGTAGATTTCGCAACCGATCCCATTTCAGGCGGCTACCCAAACCCCTAATATTCCAAGATATAAGATTTAGATCCATAGAAGCAACTATAAGGAGTAAAGCAATAGTCCAAAAGAATTTTCCTAGCAAATTAACCCACCACAATGAGACTTAGGATGAGCCCAACAATTAGCAATTAATTTTCTCAATAAAATTTAGTTTATCCGCAGAGCAATCAAATCCAAATTCGAAGAAATCAATTAGATTTTTTGCTCTAATAAGAAAATCCGGAGAGACATTTAAGTCCATGTTAAAATCAGTATGTGATTTAAAGAGCGAACTTTTTCCTTTTGCTGAATCAACAGGAGTGCCAACATCCGCCAAGATCCTTTCCTTCGGCGTTTCTTTTTGTTTCAGCAAAAGAGTAGGTGAATTGGACGTCTCCAAAGAAGATGAGGAAGAGGGCATGTTCTTTAGATATTCCAAAATTTCAACATCTATTTTCTGGCCCAAACCCTGAATCAAAGAAATAGCATTCTCAAGCGATGATCGGTCCATGTTTGCATTTTTTTGTAACGGCTTTCCCTTGGAAGGCCCTCGATGGGTCGGAAAGGGAACCACATTTAGATTCACCTTCTCCCAAATGATCCCTTCAAGAATTTCTGAATTACCACTTAATAATTCCATCACCGGAAGATTGACTCGAGAATCTCTAAGCCATTTGAGGGATTTACCTCTTATCTCCTCTTCAGTCTTGAAAGACATCGGCATAGGTGTGTAAATTGGTTTTTCAACCAGAGGAGTATCGTAATGCCAAAATTTCACAGCTGGAGCCTCATCAAGTCTATGAAAGGTAACTTCAAATATTCCATCAACAGTGGACACTTCAACAGCCCGAGGGAGGTTATTAATGTCATTGATATCCAGAAGGAGTTTCACAGCGGAAGCATCATCACAGTCTTTCTCCAAATTTGGGCATTCGAAGTCCAGCAATTTTCCGAAGGGTTTCACCATACTTGCAAGAACATAGGGGTAACGGTGATGCATCGGCAAACCAAGCGCAATCATCTAGTAGGCTGAAACTTCCTCAACTCTTTTTGCACCGAATGAGGGGGACCATTTGTAGAACCAAATCCAAATACCTTCAGAAGTCTGAATGGAGTTATGCGCAAGAGCAAGAAAAGTTTCCTCAGAATCCGGTTCCGCAATCAGCTGATGTTTGGAAATCTTCCAAATCTTCCCCAGCTTTCCCTGCAAGGACTCTCTTTCTAACATCGATTTAGCCCACTCCACAGTGGGGATCTCTTCCGAGAATTCAATCAGCAGGCATTTTCGAAATTTTGCCCTAAGTATTTTTGACTCAGCACAGACATCAGCTTTCCAAGATGGAATCAAAGTTTTACCTAGAATAACAGAGGAGCTTCTTTGAGCTCTGGTGTGAATCCTCCCCTCGACACGACCATGCAGCAGCGGCAACGGTTCGTTGAGCCTCGGTCTCCCCGATTGGGGAGGCGGAAGCGCACCTTCAGCACCCATCGCGGAGTCGCTAGGCGAGGAACCACGACTCCTCTTCAGAGGTCGGTAGGCAGCCATGAAGTTGGCGGAAGGTGAATTTTTTTTTGAGAGGCTTTAGGAAAAGGGCAACGATTTGCCTTGTGACCTCTTCCTCACAGTAGAAACAAGTTATGGGGTTTTGGCAAAAGCGAATGATGTGACCCCACTGAAGACATCTGAAGCATCTATTGTTTTTGTATTTCTCGTAGACCTTAGAGTCCAGAGACACCCCATTAGAACATGTACGCCCCTCGTTCTTGTTTTCAAAGGTGGAGGTTGTCCTTTTTGGACGCCAAGTCCAAGAGCTGCAATAACGAGAATGAAAATCAGATTGCCCTAAGCCATTCAAATCTTTACCGAATCCCCGATCATAAATGGCTTTTGTCTTCTTGTTAATGTTTGTGCTTTGGTATTTCAAGGTTGCAGCACCTGACAGGGGCCCATAAGAAGTGTGTGCGTATTTCAAAGCCCTCGCTTGTGTCACATCAACCCTATCTCTCAAAAAAGGATTGCATTGTCCCAAATCAGATTTTGAAGTAACCGAAGAAGTTCTATAATGAACATTCAAAGGAACCCTCAGCTCTCCAATCCGAATGGAACAATCCGGATTCAACTTTTTTATATCAGAGTAATCTACATTATTTTCCTCCCAATGCAACCCTTTTTTAAATTCAGAACACGGATTTTGGATAAGAACCTCATCGAGTACTGGCTTTTTCTCTTGCAAATCACCCTCGTCCATTTTTGACTTTTCTAGAGACAATGTTTTCCATTCAAGAATTTGCCGCTCCCCATTGACCGAATGAAGATGAAATTTCTTGCCTTTATTCCTTCCATAATAGACTGACAAATTTGATGTCAATGGTAGTTTGCTTGAACTCAATTGTGGTGAGAAATTCTGGAAGTTTAAGATGTACGACGGACGTTTCTTTTTGTAAAACCTGCCGTCAACATATTTGCGAACGCCAGGACTAGATTCATTTTGTCTATTCCCCCAAACTGCAGTAGTATAATTCTTTTTGATATCTATGGAAGGATTTGATGCTTTAGGTATTTGTTTAGCACTAGGATATTCGAAGGTAACCACACAAGCTTTGAAGCGACTGTCAAGTAACTGGCAAGAGACCTTTTTAATTTCATCGTCATTATGAGGGTTGCGACCATCGCACTGAACGAATTCATCAATAATGCAAACATCCGGATGTAACGAATCAGTTCCATTCACCATCTTTCGACAGAGATCTGATAGTGTATTTGATGAGTTGGGACTAACCTTAGTAATTTCACCGCAGTGATGCAAGAGAGCTTTCGCTCTATCCATTTGCGGATGGGGAGCGTGCCCCTTACAATAGGTCAAAGCCAACTGATCCACATTATGATCATCCACCATATCAGGAAATGCAAGAGGTCCCTTCGGTTTTTTTGCTGATTTGTTTCTCGATTTGATCCTCCTTTGTTTCGAAGAAGGCAACACAACAATATTCGATAGTGTTTTTCCCTTTCCTTTCCTTTCTGGAACCAGGAAATTTTTTTCCAAGTAATCACCCCTGGGCTTAACAAATCTTAGCAAAGGTGGAGACACAGGTTTAGAGCCATCCAAAAATAGGGTCCGAGTTCTCAGAAGTTGTCTCTTCTTGAAACCCCGACACCCCATAACAAGCAGAGATGGAAAAACAACAAAGCAAAATCCCGATCCCGGCTATTTCGCCGAACAAAGAGCACAGCCAGAAAAGCCAAAGAACCGCAGGGCAGAATATCTACCGAAGGGGAAGTGTAAAGCCACCAGAAGAAAACCTCAAGAAGGGAGAAGGAGGATGCTAAAAGCAGAAGAAGGGGAGAAGAGGGAAGGCCCGCGAGAGCAAAGGCAGAAGGGGGAAGATCAAAGTACCTGAAAGAGGGAACGAAGATGAGAGGACCAACTAGCTAGAAGACTCACAGATGCTCCAGCTCCAACTCCCTCCCTCCCCAGTGCCACGCTCCGAATCTTCTTACCTGAGTAGAGAACAAAGTGCAGAATGAGAGATTATGGGTTCCCTGCCGTTTTCATGCAGCACACTCTACATACTTACACATACACACATTTGCAGAGTTATAATAAATTTTAACTCCACATTTTTTTGCTTTTCAATTCTATATCTATTGTGGGTTAATTGTTGATTGAATCAAGGTTTCATGAGTGGTCACCTCAGCGATACTTTTATCTTCTCTTTTCAGTGAGGATAATTTTAGACCCTCGCGAGAACCCCCTTCATCAATCTCCAAACAGAGATCGAGATTTTCATTGAAATTTGAGACGGAGCAGACTAATCGGATCGCCCGCTCAACAAATAAGCACGGATATGGCCACTCAAATGGATGCGAAACCCCCTAGTTATGTCAAGGCCAAATGGCACAAGGGGTAGTTGGTAGTCGATGTTAGACGACTGATCTTTGCAAATTGAAACGAATCATGGAAGTTAACTCACCGGCAAAGGAAATTTCATATCAAATCCGGATAGGCATGGGGGTGGGTCTCTTAGAAAGATTGTATTAGAACAATGCCATCCCATTGAGGACAAAACCAGTGTACTATAGATAGAAAGATTGTATTAGAGCAATGCCATCCTCGTTGAGCACAAAACCAGTGTACCATAGACAACCATTGTCTATATTGATCAGTATGGCATTTATGAAACGTTATCCCTTCGAGTATAAAACCAGAGAACCCTATAAAACTCACTCATATTTTAGAATATCCTTTGGTGAGTTTTTAGCAAAAGAAGATCATAAGGAGGTGTCATCACACATTGTACTAAAATAATATATAACCTACATATATTAGGAGGTGCAACCTACTCGACTGGAAATTTCTTTTAGATGAAATGTTCAATTTCATTCATCATGAAAAAAATATACAAAAGTCCCGTAGTAAAGATACGGAACAACTGCCATCTTGATTGTTCATACAAATTAATCGAGAGCGGCAGGGGCCCGCGTAGACACGAGTCACAAAAACAACAAAAATAAATCTTAACAAAAGGGAGTCTGCAGCCGACGGTGGAAACAAAATCGCTTTGCAGGGATCGCATACGACAAACACAACATAATCTTCTTTGTAGAAAGCTTGTTGCCTGATACAGCTAGGGTCGGTGATGGAGTATAGGAGTTTGCAATCACAAGACATGATATAAGCAGTGAATGGTTATAACACGAGCTTATTCACAATGATGAAAACGACTTGTTTCCGCATCGAATTGCATTCCGATCCGAGTCTTACAAATAAGAGATGCTCTTGATATGATAAAAGGAATGTTGCAATGAGCATCATGAAATGCGATCTCACATCTGGTCTTCTAGATAGACCACCAAAGAGTTGATTTGATCACGAACGCGTACCAATTTGGTATATACGTGTTTGCCAAGGTCGAAAAGGAAGTCAATCTAATGAAATCAGGTAATCAGTTTGGTATATACTCGACCGGAAATCGTTATTCGCACTTTTGATTCCTATTTTACCCTTGTTGAAATCAGGTAATGACTCTTACGTCCAGTTGTCTTCCATCTCCACAACCACCGTCGATGCCTCATCCTCTTCCCCATCGCAGCTTCGACCATCCTCTACCTCCCCATAATGTTGGTCAGATATATATATATTGTATTCTTGTTTAGAAAAAGTCAGTATACATGCATTTGAGGGCTTATACTTAAAACAAAAATTAAACGTATCTATTTCATAATAATTAAATCATGGTAAAATAAGGCGTGAGATATTATCACGTACATACAATTATAAATCAATCTTTCTATGTAATAATATAGATTTATTTTAATATTGATACTTACGACTACTGTCAAAGGTGTATTTTGTATACGTGTCTATTCTAAAATAAAAATAAGAATGGATGTCTAAAAAATTAGATTGGCGAATTGGATGTAGATATATCCATATCTTGTTGCATTCAGATTATTATGGAACTTGTTGAGTTCTACCAGCCTACGCGGAATTAATTCGAGTAAATATTGCTTTTCTTGTAGACAAATTATTTCTAATTTCTGGTTGTTTAATGGACTAGAGGATTGACAGAGCCAATGCAGAGGATCTGTTGGATGAGGATTGGATGATCTTGGGATGTGTGCCGACCATCCCCGGCCTCCTATCAGAGTCACCCAATCCTTGTTTAACGGATGTCCAGAACTTCTTCATCTTAACAGATCAAGATTTTACCTTGATCTGTTAAGATGAAGAATGTCCGGGAATCTGATTAAAAACTTGATACACATATACAGCAAATTGCATAAAACCAATCCATAAGGTTGGATTTTCCTTCAGAAGTTGCGGAAACTGAAAAATATAAAGCACAGCAGTGGATTTTGCAAAAATAAACAAACTGCCAACGACCTTTAACTGTGTCAGTTGATTCTGCTTCCTTCTACTTTAGTGCTCTTCTTCTTTTTCCTGATTCTGCTTTCTCTACGTATACGATGATGCAATACCTCCAAAACAGTACGTATAGATGTGGGAGAAATCAAACTATTATAGCATCATACATTGCACAAGAAAGATGAAAGCGCGTGAATTGGAAGCAAAAGAAATTGAGATTATTAGAAATCATATCCGTCCATCAAACTTTATTCAAATCATGTCCATTTCTCCATCACTACATGTTGCTTTCATTCATCTGCCTGCTCGCAGTTCAAGCTCGCCCGCTTTGACACTGTTTCCGGCGGGCACGGCACTGCTTCCTGATCTGTAGTAGCAGGTGAGGACAACGATCCCGGCGTGCAGGAGGAGAGCCCACGGAGTCACGATCATGACGATGCCGACCACCTTATTGCTCGGCAGGATCAACACACCCGCGACGGTCACCGCCGCAACCGCCATTACGATCACGATGTTGCGCACGAGGTTGGAATTAGTCGACATGGATCTGCGTAGGAACAGGAGAAGATAGAGAACTCGAATGTGGTTAGTTGGAGATGGAAAGGCGGTTACCTCGAATCTTGAAGCTGGAAATCTCTATCACACTCTGACGTGATCCTCTTGATCTTCTTTCGTATGTTTGGGCTTTTGCTCTAAGATGCCTTTTTATAGAGATCGGCGGTGCCCATTTGCATAACGAAAACCATATAACAGACCCCAAACTAACTGCACAGGCAAAAAAAGGCGGGAACCGAGGGAGTTTTGCGTAAATACCCTTGTAAAGTCATTCTAGCCGAACTCAGAATCGAACTTGTGCTAAATTTTGTACTAAAAATTAGCGACGAGTAGTTGAAATTTTAAAAAATAACAATAGATAAATATCGTTATATGGACGACCGCTAATGATATAGCGACAGATATAATATTCGTTGTTAATTTCAAATATAAAAAATCATTCGACAACAAATAATATCATCATTATGTATATTTAACAAACCATTACTCCACGGGGGAGGGACCTTCCATCGAGGGAGATTTCAATGGGAATAAACAAACCATTACTCCACTGGCTGTGGCGATTCCGCGGCATTTTTTTGGGAAAGACGTTGCATGGAGCAGAACCGTCGGTGCGGACTGGGGAACTTGCGGATTCGATAGAGATCTTTGGATCGAGCCCGGGAACAGGAACCGGGTGTGTGCGGCAGGCCGTGTGTTCCACATATCCGACCCGAAGGGAGGGGTCTCAGATCGAGAACGACATTAGGAGTATCACCTCCCTACGAAGGCATGGTTGAGGGCTGATCATAGTCGGGTTGGACCCGTCCCTGAAGATATGGGCTTCGGAGGAGCCTCGGGGGGAGGCTCATAGACTGCAGCAAGGGAACCTAGAACAAACAGTCGTATCAGTGACAACACAAGGGAGGTCTTGGAAGGAGATTCATCTCAAAGTGCAAGACAAGGTCTGATCTTTGGATTGGGTACGATGAAGGGATTAGTGACGAAATCAGCTCGAAGGAGGAGAAGAGCGGAACTGGTGGCAGATGAGGAGCAACCAGAAACTGTCTCAACAAAGGGCTTCTAGTGATCCGACATGAGAAGGCAAAATCGGTTCAGTCCTTTAGACCGTGGATTTGCCGAGTGCATGCCATCACCAAAAAGATCGGCACTAGATATTGCTGACGAGTTCTATACGAGTGATGTCAAAATGTCAAGTTTCAGATATTATTGCTAGAGAAAGACTTCGAAACTGATCGATAAGTTGACGAAACAAAATCAAGTGGTAATAAACGAATAAATAAGCATGTACCGAATGCAGCATAATCGTTTATAGAATAATCAACCAGAGAAATCTATGGCCTAAATGAAAACTCTTTAGAAACATGATGGCCTAATGAAGATAACAGCATTCTGACTCCGAATACTTCTTATGAACAGGTCTTATTGTGCATACTTAGAATGTCTACACGATAATATTCTAAAAATATGCGTTCTCATGTACTCCATATACTCCATTTATCCATGATCAGTAAATGTTCATGTCATGGAGTGGTAGACACCCGCGGTTATATTCCAGTTTCACTATTGCCTATGGTAACTTCAACAGTACTAGGTGAGGCTAACTTCCTCAGACGTAAACAAGCCGTCAACTTCTACATTCACTAAAGTCATCCGTAACTGAAACACCTCTAGTTTGACAACAGACCCTGTCTGGATGGAGGTCGTAGGAGTCTTTGTTTCTTATAAAATTTGAATGACATAATATAGGGATATAATAATGAATTTACATAATTTTTTATTATCAAAAAAATAAAATAAAAAAATATGCGAAAAATAGGACGGGGGAGCTAAGTTAGCTCCCCTAAAGGAGCATATACATTTTACCCAATATATAACCCATATTATAAAATCTGAAAAAACATGATGGATGGACTTGTACAGACTGAATTAAAAATAAAAAACAGATGGCATGCAAGCACATGTATTGTGCCTCACCCCAAAGACATGTGCAACATGATCGAGTTGAGAGATAAAAGAGAAAAAATGAAAGGAAAAAATGAAAAATATACTTCACATATGTATAAATGTACCTATATGTAGATGGTACGATCTTCAATATTTTTTTTATTAAAAATTGTTAAATCCAATTATCATGAAATCATTGTTATTATGTACATAGTACTAACCTAAATTTAGTGAAAAATAAAAAATACTAACCTAAATAAATGGTAAAAAAACCAAAACCCTACTCATTCTTACAGACATATATGAACTACTCATATTAAACGTTCAATTATCTGTAGAACAAGACAGACTAACTTCAAAGGAATTACACTTGAATTTCCGGGTTCTATTATATAAGATATCAGTGTACATTTAGAATCGCGAGATTCCATGTTCAAAACTTCCTTTTTTATATTCTTGCTTTTATTACCTTAGATTGTAATATAACCAATTACAAGAGGTTTAAAATAAAAAATTACAAGGAAAAGCAAAATTAGATTTGCCTATTTTTATTTATATATACCACATTTATATATTTTATTATATGTTTTCTTCACTATTAAAAATTCAAAAAATGAGATTAATGTGTATGTATTATAGGATAAATATACAAAGATATAATATGCATTCATTTTAAGAAAAAAGTAAAAGAAAAAAATACAAAACCCTGAGAAATGTGTATTTTTTACATATAAAATACATTAAAAATTCTATATGCAAAATACTTTTTTAGCTCTCGAGTTCTACATGGAATTTTGGAGTGTTAAGCAATTTTTGAGATTTGGTCGTAAACTATATTACCTTCTATTTCCTTTCTTGCTTTTTTTGTTGTGTCATGTGCCAGTCAACATCTCTAGTGTTTCTAGCCACGATGTTTAAAATGGCATTGACCTAACTTGATATTTCTACACGGCCTTATTCTTTCGGAGAAAAAGCACTAGAATACGAAGTCAATTCCCCACCTGATTCGGTTCCCAAATGTACAACTATTCCCATCTACATCTCACTCTTACATCTTTATTCCTATCTCCATTCCACCTTACCTACTTTTATTCTACCTTATTCTTTAATCCTATCTTTCTCAACCGAACAAAGCATAGACCCTTATTCACCTTATTCCCCGTCCTTATTCATGGTTATTCCCGAAAAGAATGTCCACTACAAGAAATTGGACCTAAGACAATGAATAATTTGAGTATTCGTTGTTATACCTTCCAATGTTAAAGATATAACAATTTTCAAAATCAAGTTGAACCGAACCTGATCATCATTTTCACTTTATCAAATTGAAATCGAACCTTTTAAAAATATTAAATGAACCCAACCTTTATATGTTGACTCAAATTTGATTCAGTTACACCCCTTTACAAACCACTACCCGGTAAAATTGCATAGGTACCCCGCAATCCACCGACGAAAAAAGCAGCATAAAAAAATCAATCAGTCCAAACATTTGGGTGGGATTAGATTTCGAGAAATCACGAGCCACGGTCAAATTGGATGGTTTTAGAACAAAACAGATCTTAGACAAAAGTCAAACAATAGACAATCTGACTGTTGTAAGTAGGGGTGTAAGAAAATTCTCAAGTTCGATATTCGCTCAGGTTAGGTAGAAGTAGACTTATTTTGAGATGAGTGGTTTTTATCACAGGGTAAGTGAATTTTATATAGAGATAACTAGATATTTACGAGATAACTAGATTTTATCTCGGTATAAACTATCCAAAAATAAATAGTTGCATCGTGTTTACAACATCTATCATCTATGGTCTAGTACTTTTCCCTTCTTTATCTTCAAATCAACAGAACAAGTACAAACATTACTTATCGAATATCTCCGCATTATTCTTATTCCTTATCCCCATCTGAATAGATATAAAATATATTATAATTATATTTTTTTCAATGAGACGAATCCTTATTAATCTAATTTTTTTCAAAAGATGAAGATGAGTTAGATAAAGGAAAAAACTAAATGAATATTTATTCTAATTGTAAATACACACATATATATTTCCATTTCTCTTCTTTTCACTCCCTCTTATTAGAGAATTCTTAGGTTCGATATTCGATTAGGTTCGATTCGTTTAAAAAGAGGTTCGATTCGGATTCGGCTCGAAAATAAACGAACCGAACCTGGATACAAGTTTAGGCTCGATTAAATAAACGAACCGAACCTAAAAAATACATGTTCACTCTGGTTCGGTCTGTTTACACCCCTAGTTGTAAGAAGGAACCAACCAATTGATCTGGTGGTTGAGCAGTGGCTCTCCCATACTACAGATCAAGGTTCGAATCCCCCAAATGCCCATTATACTATAAAGAAAAGATGCTGTGGGAGGGAGTAAGGGACTGACCCTGTATCTTAAAAAAATGACTGTTGTAAGAAGAGCTTTATATATGTGTGTATATATACGAATGTCCTAATTCTTTGACCCATCGGACCAATATTCCGGACATGATGCACTTTATATCTATATCTATATCTATATAACTATTTAAAGGTGGGGTTTTCACTCATCTGTCTCTTTCTCTTTTGAGCTTTTTCCACTGCTCCTCCCGATTTAATGACCCATGTTACTCTCTCTCTCTTCGGATTTCCACTGTCGACCTACCCATTTTAATATTTTCCCTTTCTCTCTCTCTTCGGATTTCACTCCACTCTTCTCGGTCGGTGGGTTTCCTTGCAACCTCCCTCTTCCTTCTCTATCATTTCGTTTTCCTCCTCGCCCTTTCTTCTCTGTGGAATGCCTTCTCGCCTCCTCATTCCAACCGCTCTTCCAGCCTTCAAATCACCTTCTGCCGGAGGTACTAGGATCGTCTATTTGTCACTTGAGATAATAAGGCTTGTGTCACATCCCTCTTTTTTCCCTCTTTTCCTAGGGTTTCGTCAAGTTCTATTGCATGTTGCACCAAAATCTTGGATTTTCGAGTTCTATTTCCTTTTGCAACAAAAACTCGGATTGTCGGTTGCGCGCCTTGATATATCCGTTCCCGGTGTGCTCTCTTTGGAGAACACATTGGCTCTCGATTTAGGGTTCACTCAAGGTATGTTACTCTTTTTTCAAAAAAAACTTTTATTTGGAAATGGACCGTAAGGAACCTTACAGACTATACATTAAATATATAGGACATATTACAAAGAAACTGTTGGGAGACGGGCAACAAGCCAATCCCTTTTGGATGGCAAATCCAATTCTTCGGAACACAACATCCATAGACCTGGGGATCATAACATTACTATGCATAATTTTCTGGACCCTCTTAAGGAGCTCTAAAACTTCAGACGCCAAGAACCCAAAGGTATCAAACCCGAAAGGGATGAAGACATGTTAATTTTATTATCTGATGTTATAATTTTTTGTTTCTTCCTTCACCCTTTTATTATTTATCAAAATTTTTATATTAGTTTGAGCATGCATGATTGCATAGAGTTGGATTTATTATTTAAAAGTTCTTTCGGAAACTATTTGCATCGATAAAGTTTAGTTTAACAGATTGGATATGCTCAATATGTTCTCTGTTCAGTATACTGATTAAGGACATCTTTGTCTTTCTCGGTACGTTTTTTATTGATTTATAGTTTTCTGAAGGTGTAAATTTTTGTTTAAGTATTAATCATTATTATGATTTTAATATCTTTTTAATTGTAACGGAGCATGCTTGGTTAGATGTATATAATTTCCCAAATTCATCTGTTTCATCTTTTTAAATCACAATATTTGACCCATAGAAATAATTAGATTTCTGCACACATGTCTCCATTGAATAGTTCATTAATTAACGAAGTCATGTCTTTGACTCTAATATGAAATTTCCAAAAGCTTTTTTCCGTTACAATACTTCCTTTTAGGAATTTCTGCTCTTTGTTTTTGTTTTCATTTCATTTTTTACGAATTTATCATCACTCAAACCTATAATAGCTTTTAGATCTAAACGTACTTCGAAGTAAACACATTGGTTATTGCCACTAATTAAAGTTTTGTTTAATAATTTAATTATAGACTTCATCATGAACCCCATATTGCTGTAAAATTAGACATCTTCATATTCAGTCAATGACAATTTCATTTGTTGACATCATGTATTAATATCCGTAATTTCAGTTGTTTATACCATTGAACTGCATTTCACTATTTTTAGTTTGCATGTTATTATCTAATAGGCAATGATCACACTTCATGGTAGTTAAGTTTTTTTCAATGTGAAAAATATAATGCTTCAACGGCTTTCTACCATTAACCTACCCTTTAAGTAGCCTACGTTTTAAATTTAACTGTGTTCATTTTACAATCAATGGAAAGTAGTCTATGTTTTGCCATTGTATCTATGCGTTTCTTCTATTTTTCACAATGTTCTCTTGAGTTATACACCAATTTAAATATCCTAAGAATAAATATTTTCAACATGTATGGTGTGAAATTGACAAGCTGGAATGCCCCTTTATACATGCATGCTACTTATTACTTTGTCTTTTCGTAAAACATATAATAGTTCTGAATTTACTATTCCTGATGTCTAGGTCTTCATGCTTACATATTGGTTTGCATAATTTTCTATATCATCATTGTCGTTTCTATGTTATGAATATGTAAAAAAAATGTTTTATATTTTTCATTTTTGTTTGTACATCAAGTTTTTTCATTACTTCTAATTGTTCTATTTAATTATATACATTTACTCATGTTATTTCCAGTTTAGCCTAGAACAATCTCGCTAAACAATAATTTTGGCGTCATTTTTCATGGCCTATAATTTTTAACGGTTGATAATTGCACTTTATAACAACTGACAATTAACAACGTCAGAATAACGAAATACTTAAGATGTTCTAGATTTTTTTCCTTGCCTTGGAAAGTTACATTAATTACCTTCCTTGAATTTCTTATACATCAAATATCTAACATCTTTCGTAAAGTGTAACCTCATACTTTTTTCCTGATACATGAATGCAACATAAGATTTCCTACCATTTTTGTATTTTTTTAATTGATTAACAAATAAATTACCATTCCGTCGCGAAGTGTGGGTATCCTCGCAGTCCACCTAAAAAGCAGAAGCAGACAATGGGCAGCCATCCAAGACTTGGTGATAATGCCACGTGGTGAGATCCACTCTCATACGAACCACGTAATCCGAGCCTAACGGCTTCATGCTTTTGTTATAAATGATACTGACGGAGACACCAATGACGAGCACATAAATATACGACACGTAACGTGCAAGTTTTTTTTGATAAGTAAGTAAATGTATATATGAAAAAGAAGTAGTTGTGTACAAAAAAGGTACGGCTATATGGTAGTCGACAACTGTTCCGGTTCTTAAGAAGGACAAAAACTTAAGATCCAAGGGTTACTTTGCGATGAGTTCGTAATGGTAGATAGCGCAGTTAAGGACAACATCCTCTGAGTTACGACGCAACGAGGTCCACCTATGGTTGCGCTCGAACCATAAAGTATTCACCACAACAGCAATGAGAATAGATGTCATTTTGCGAATATTGTTGTCCCGAATATTCGCCGCCCAATGGATAGTAAGCGGCAGTGGAAGGCTGGGGGACACGACAACCCTAAGACAGTGCACGCCCGGATCCAGACGGCGGAGGAGAACGTGCAGCCAAAGAATAAGTGTTCATGAGATTCAGGCATGACCCCGCAGAAGTAGCAAGGACGATGCTCACACGACCCGAACTTAGCAAGGCGATCAATGGTAGGAAGCCGTCCCAAAGTAGCACGGTATAGCACGCAGGCGAAGCTCGGAGGGGTGCCTTGCATCCAGACAGTGCGTGCCCACATAGGCGAAGAAGCTCTATCACGAAGAAGGTCGTAGGCATCAGCGAATGAAAAACTTTTGGGCGAATGGATCCAAACGTAAGGTTGGTTGTCACCAGCGATAGCATTCCGAATATAGCTCTTAGCGGCCAACATAGCCCGCCACAACCTCGAGCTAGAGGTACCGGCCTGCACCTCCCAAAAAGTGCCCGAGCTTAAGTATTTTGCACGATGAAACAAAACCGATCGGATCGCAGATCCACTCAAAGTTGATATCATGGTATATAATTAAATTGTACGGAAAATGCGTAAGTGTGCATATTTCTGCAGAGCCACTGCCGCACCGGATGTGGCAAATGATGAGAACTAACAAGAAAATTGTACACACAAAAAAATTAAAAATATAAATCCACAAAGAACAGAGAGATGTCAGGTACATGAGGCCAACCTTTTTAATACCAAGGCAGGTGGCTGCTTGACGCTGACAGGAGTCCCCAACGATAAATATATAAACAGCACATTGGAAAGTGAAATGGGGGTTCGAGTATCACGAACTGCATTATCAGGACGAACTGCTATCACATGAACAGAACCCACCTGATGTCAAGGCAGAAGAAAGGCTGATTTTTTTGCTTCTGATTTTAAAACAGAAATGTAATTTTAAAGGACTGCGTAAACCGACCTCCCTCGTGGCTCCCACTCCAATATCAAGAACATGACCATAGATCTGGAAGTTATTATGAACAAATCACCTTTTTCTCAAAACAGTCAGGTTTAAATAAGATGGAGAGATATGCATCAGAATCTTTCTGATCAGACAGATCGCATATAAAATTCAAATATTATCTTATTATGTTATGCCACAGGAAAAATGTGCTCAAGCATCTCCATTTTCTGCAGACCCCTCCCTGTTCCTGACAAAAATACAATTATAACCATCAAGTTATTAAAAAAACTAAAAAAGGAACTAGTTAGCAGATCTACCTTGCATCCCAAACTTAAAATAACCGAGACTGGTAAAAGCATATGCATCATGTGTGCATGAGAAGGAAAATAATACCCTGTTTCTGGTGAGGAGTCGAGATTCATAGTCACAGGGCCATTATTCACTAAGTTAACCTGCACGCCACTTGTGTAAATTTTATTGCCAGAAGGGACATAAATCTGCTAAAAGGAATGGACTTCGACTCACCTTCATCATTGCTCCAAAGATACCATCTACATACCAAATAAATATATACATGAGACCAACTATAATGGATTAAGATCACGAGGGCAGACCCAAATGATTTTTTTCTGGATGAAGTTGATAGAGATAAATCACATTTTGCTGGCATTAGGGAATAATCAGCACGAGCTAAATAAAAAAAACAGTAATATCTGACAGTGGGCAATGCACATGCAAACACAAATGATTCCATTTCTTGTGTACCCCCAACAATGATTTGATTTATTGTTGAAACCGCCCGGCATCCAAAAAAATGTCCTTGCCTATTTGCTTCTTTCAGAAACTACCTTTCCATCTCTAAAATCTCACAGCAAAAACTCAGCACTTGTAAGTCACCGATACAACCATAGCACAGCACCAGTTAGAAGGTATGGGTAATGGGTGTGCATATCCTTTTCTCCTTTTCAACCTAACCATAAATCTGCTCTCATCTCCTCCCTCCAAGACTTCTCCCTCCTCCCACTTGATGCTCATAAATCCCGCTCCTGCCTCCTAGCTAACAACTCCTGCCTTTCTTCTCCCTCCCCCCCCCCCCCCCCCCCTTTTGGCAATTTGCAGAAAGTGCAATATATCGAAGAATTGGATTTACCATTCAAAAGGGATTGACGGTGCAGCTTGTTACCCGTCTCCCATCTATCTCTCTTTAATAAGTATATGAGAAATAGTAACAATAAGACGACTTAGTATTGCCCATAAAAACACCAGCAATTTGGCTCCTACTCAACCTGAAGGTGCAAGTTTTAAACGAGGAAGAACCTTTACTAAAGATTTTACAGATGGAAAATCATCAAAAATATCAAACCATGGAGAAGGCATCCTCATCCAAATGTCTCTTGTAGAAAGAGGAGAAAGAAGCATCTCCTTGGTATGTGTGTCAAAAAGGAAATAAGATAAGGGATTTTTACCCAGCAGACCCTATAATCTTTGCCAATGACCTCTACGACCTTTGAAACATCGATATTCCTCCCTCAACCTCGTAAACTTGTTAATATTTACCCTGCAGACCCTGTGGTTATCCCTAGGGGTGTAAACGGACCAAACCTGAGCGAACGTATATTTTTTAGGTTCGGTTCGTTTATTTAATCGAGTGTAAACTTGTGTTCAGGTTCGGTTCGTTTATTTTCGAACCGATTCCGAATCGAACCTCTTTTTAAATGAATCGAACCTAAGCGAATATCGAACTTAAGAATTCTCTAATAAGAGGGAGTGAAATGAAGAGAAATGGAAACATATATGTGTATTTACAGTTAGAATAAATATTCATTTAGTTTTTTCCTTTATCTAACTCGTCTTCATCTTTTGAAAAAAATAGATTAATAAGGATTCATCTCTTTGAAAAAAGTATAATTATAATATATTTTATATCTATTCAGATGGGGATAAGTAACAAGAATAATGCAGGGATATTCGATAAGTAATGTTTGTACTTGTTCTGTTGATTTGAAGATAAAGAAGGGAAAAGTACTAGACCATAGATGATAGACGTTGTAAACACGATGTGACTATTTATTTTTGGATAGTTTATACCAAGATAAAACCTAGTTATCCCGTAAATATCTAGTTATCTCTAGACAAAATTCACTTACCTTGGGATAAAAACCACTCATCTCAAAATAAGTCCACTTCTACGGATAAGGATTTGTAAATATGTATATGTGTATATTTATCGAGCTTTTAACGAATCGAACCTGAGCGGACCTATGTTTTTAGGTTCGGTTTGTTTATTTAATCGAGCCTAAACTTGTGTTCAAGTTCGGTTCGTTTATTTCCGGACAGAATCTGAATTAAACTTTTAGCGAGACGAACCTGAGCGAATATCGAACTTGAGAATTTTCTTACACCCCTATTATCCTCCATCCATTTGACCGTTAAAACAAACCAGATTCTGTCATCTTCCTTTACATTATACCCATTTTATTTATCAAATTTACCATAAGTGCCACTCCCTCACCCACGTCAGCCCTGCCGTCAAGCCTGATCGAAGCCTCCCCTCGGCACTGTCGCCCCTGTTCGAAGCACCCCCGACCACCTGCCCGAAGCCCCCCCCCCCCCCCCCGGTGGCCGGACCTCCCCTGCACACGCGGGCCACCTGCGGCTACCTACCCTGCACCCATCCGCCCCCGACCTCCCCTGCACCCACGCACGGGCCACCTGCACCCAACCGCCGCTCACTGCCCCCCCCCCTCCGCCGCTGCTCCCTGACCCCCCCTGCCGAGGCAGTCCTGGAGGTCGTAGAATTGGATGGCGGTGGCGACGGAGAGGTGGACCCGGCGGTCGTGGAGGCCCTTGGAGGTGAGGACCTTGCTTTGGCGGTCCTTCCCGCCGGAGGACCTGGAGACCCTGCAGATCCTGGAGGATGGGTTCAGCCACGCCAAAAGCCTCGCCTTTGCATCATCTTCCATCTCCGTTGCGGCTCCTCTACCTCGATCCCCAGGCCTTCCATGGGCGAAGGTGGCACCTGTGTGGGTTCCTCCTCTACCCCCCCCCCCACCCGATGAGCCACCCCGCCGCCGCTCACTCCCCCCCCCCCCCCCCCCCCCGCAGTTGCCCCCTGCGCCGCCCAGCCTCCCAAGCTCCTTGCTTTTTTCTATTTTTTATTATTTTGCCTAATCCTAATCGTTGGATGGTAAATTAGTTGGGTTAACTCAAGACTAACCCAAGTAATTGACTCAAATATAGTTAAAATGGACAGCATGGTTTGTTAGGTAAGACGGAGCAACTTTACGAGGTCGGGGGAGGAATTACGATGTTTCAAAGGTAGTAGAGGTAATTGGAAAAGATTATAGGATCTGCCGGGTAAAAATCCCATAAGATAAACCTGAACCCCATAAAAAAGTTTCCAAATAGTTTTGTACGTACGTTTTTTGTAAGCTTATAGAACACCACTACTTGAAACTTTTTTAACTAATGACCTGCGAGTTTTTGTTATTATTCAGTCAAAGGAATTTTTATTTCAATGTAATAATTTTTGGAAAATTTGCAAGTAGGCCATGTAAGTTCTTGGATATTATAAAAATACCCCTACCAATGCGTATTGAATTAAATATTCTGGGATTTTTGCACAGAGGCTCTTGGACTTTTGAAATGTGTTATGGAATGCATTGATCTTTTATTTTAATTACATTTATGTTCCTACCAGAACAATTATTATATCTTGCATTATTATTATTAAAAATAATAATTTGCATCTAAAATTATAGGAAAATTAAGTTAAGTGACAGGGACTATATTGAATCACATTTATTTTTTGTAAGGCATCTAAAAGTATTTTCTTATTTTTAAAAAAGTTAAAAATATTGCATATTTCTCTCATTTGTATTTAACAATACATAAAAATTATAAAAATATTTTGAAAAATTCTTTTAAAAAGAAAAAATGAAACTAAAATCAGAAAAACATAAAAAAACCAAAGTATAAAATTAAAAATAAATTCTAAATTAAAAATTAAAAATCCAAAAAATACAAAATATTAAAAAATCATAAAAATAACAAATCCCTATAAAACACACAAAAACATTTATTGATTTTTTGTCAATTTTTATGGCTATCCTCATTTCTCTTTTGTGGTTCGACCCGTACACTTGCATACTATACATATTGTTTTGTATGGTATAATAAATTTTATCTCACCATCTTATTGTTTTATTATTATTGTGGATTAATTGTTGATGCACTTGATTGCGGATATCTGAGAGACGAGAGAGCGGTTGACACATTGATTGCCGGATCCGATTTGTCTGGCACCACAAACCCTTTAAGACCAGGCGTTAAGATCTCTCCATGATCTTTGTGTTCATCATGTGAGCATCCGCGTGATTTACAATGCTCTCTTGTTACCAAATACGCACTACCAACCTAATGGACCTATCAATCATAACCTGGACAATTCGGGGTCTGAATGGTCTTTGGAAACTAGCTCTCCTCAAATTTTTTTTATGTTTCTACAAAACAAACTTGTTTACCATACAGGAAACCAGAATCCGTAACCTAAATACAGAATCCGTAACCTAAATAGCATGGCTCAATTAAACTCCCTCTCACATTTCCAATGGCACTCTAATCCAACATGTAGGTCCTGGGGGATCTTCTCTGGGTGGGATCCACAAACCCTTGAGTGCAAAACATGGAAGACTATGACTTGTTCACAATAATTACCCTATCCCACATTACATCCTCTGCTACATTCACCTATATAAATAGATGTTGCACACTGTTGAATATTTCTCCTGGGTGAATGTGACGATGATTTCGTCATGGCCGTAATGGCTGAAGCAATCATAACGTCCAGCAAATCTCCATAAATCTCGTATCTTAATCACTGTGTCAGTTTTTTCTTGTAACGTGCTGCATGGGTTACGTTTCATGTTTTTCTTGTAACGTGCCAAGTTTGGCACAATGGGATTCCTATAAATTGAATAGAAACAGAGCATGCCGAGTGTGTGCATTTTTGTTCAACTCCTACAATATGTACCAGAGCCACAACCTTTTCCGAGGCTTAGGCGAGGATGGCGATGATCCCAGGCAGAGGCGATGGTAACAATGGTGCTAGTGGTGGTAGCGGAGGCGGGAGTATTCACTCATACCAGTACCCGCAGTTAACGACGACGAACTACACCAGTTGGTCCATCCGAGTCCAGGCCATCATGGAAGATCAAGGCGTCTGGACGGCAGTCCAGCCAGAGAACGGCGACGCTATCGACATCAAGCTCGACAAAAGGGCTAAGGCACACTCCAGGCTCTTCCCAAGGATATCCTCGTGCAGGTCGCTAGAAGACATCATCGAAGGAGATTTGGGAGGCCTTAAAAACAAGATTTGTTGGAGCCGATCGTGTCAAGAATGCTCGGCTCAGGGCATTGAAGAGCGACTTCGATGCCATGCGAATCGATGATGGAGAATCCCTCGACGATTACGCAGGAAGGCTGACCGCGATGTCGGTGAGGTACACCAACGTCGGCGGCACACTGGATGACACGGCCATGGTAAAAAAACTATTCGATACTATGCTGGATCGATACTTGCCCGTCATCGCTGGCATCGAATAGTTTTGCGACATCGACACGATGTTGTTCGAGTACGCACTCTCTCGATTGAAGGCATTTGACGAGCGCACGCGTCCACGTGGGACTAATACTGGTGTAACCTTCAACGGCCAGCTACTTCTCACTCAAGCGGAGTGGGAAGCGAAGCAGAAGAGAAGCAGCAACGGCAATTTTTCCACAGGCCAAAAGGGAAAGGCTCCAACAGGTGGTGGGAGTCGTGGCCGCGGTAATGGAGGACGTGACAAGAGCCACATTCGTTGCTTCAATTGCCACGAGATGGGGCACTACACATTGCAATGTAAGGCACCCAAGAAGAAAGTAGATGCCCATCTCGCACAAACCGATGATTCAGAATCGGTGTTACTCCTCGCTGCTTCTGAGGAGATACCACAAAGTGGAATTTTGTTACCACAACAAACTCAAGACATTCAACTGATAAACGAAGATCGCATACTACCGGAGCTGCACCAGGCCGATCATAGTGCCATCTGGTTCCTCGATAATGGAGCAAGCAACCACATGACCGGTGACAAGAATAATTTCCAAGAAATGGATGAGAATGTCACCGGGAGAGTAAGATTTGGCGATGGGAGATCTGCGGAAATCAAAGGAATGGGTTCCATCCTTTTTGCTTGCAAAAATGGTGAGTAATGGCTTCTTGAGGATGTGTACTACATTCCCAGCCTCTAAAGCAACATGGTTAGCTTGGGCCAATTAACAAAGAATGGCCACAAGGTGATCATGGACGAAGATGTACTCGAGGTGTTTGCTAAAAGCCACATGCAGTTGATCGTGAAGGTAAGGCGTTCAGAAAATCGCCTCTACAAGATCGAACTCAAACTAGCTCATCCCATCTGCCTCTTGGCGAGTTTGGAAGATCCAGCATGGCTATGGCATGCACGGCTGGGTCATGTCAATTT